>JAPMOR010069562.1:0-50099 GCA_026543865.1 Argiope aurantia | reverse complement strand
AATTCATTTAAATTCATTAAAAGATTTCAAATTCATTTAAATTCATTAAAAGATTTCAAATTCATTTAAAAAGATATCAAATTCATTTAAAAGATTTCCAAAGTTCTAATTTAAAAGTTAGATAGAATGTTTTCTAAAAAAAATTATTCTGATAATTTAAAATTAAAAAGAATGATACATTAAATATGCTTCACATTTGTTTCCATTTGAAATGACTAAAATCTATTTCTGATAGAATTCTAATAAGCAAGAATGGGGAAAAAATAGTTCATTGCCAATAAGAAATCCCAAGGAATCAAGTTAAATAAGTTATTCACATTAATAACAATCTGATGGATCTTTGGGCACCATAGTAAAAAATGAATTTCAACTCCAAATTTTGTGCAGAGATCAAAACATAGAATTGATATGCTATAGTATGTTCAAGTACAGAAATACAATCCATAAACAATATACACTGGTGTGCAAAACTTAAGCAACAGGTATATATTTTGCCATAACTTCACGAGAACTTTTGCCATAACTTCATGAGAAATTTCACTTTACTGGGATGAAACCGTGTCCCGACCTCTCTCCAAATCAACTGGCGTTGGGAATCGCTTGTAACATCATGGAAAGAGACCGTTTCGGTGGTCCTGGAGTTGTCGTCTGGGGAGGCATTATCATGAACGGGCGGACTGAGCTCCACGTTTTCGACAGAGGTTCTGTAACTGGAGATCGCTATTGTCAGGAGGTGATCCTTCCCCACATGCGTCTGTTCCGAGGTGCCACTGGATCAGACTTCGTTTTTATGGATGACAATGCACGGCCACACAGGACTCATGCTGTTGAGGAGCTCCTGGAAAGTGAAGATATCACTCGAATGGATTGGCCGGCGTGCTCCCCTGATTTAAATCCGATAGAACATGTGTGGGATGCTTTGGGGAGACGCCTTGCGGCATGATTACATCCTCCTGGGAACAACCCGACAACTTAAACAGATGCTGATTGAGGAATAGGCACTCTTACCTCAATAACTGTTGGACAATCTGGTGCTGAGTATGGGGAGATGGTGCGAAGCAACCATTGCAGTAAGGGGAGGGCTTATCCCATACTAAGGAACATCTGCTTGCTGTTCTTCCTCTTGGACAGACAATCATGTGTAACGATACTATGAGTTCAATAAAGCCTTTTTTTTGTTTGATTCCATACTATATGCATTGTATTCATTTCTGGGCAGCTATGCTTTCGTCATTCTTTCAGAACAAAATGCTGTATCTCATTTCTGAATTTCATGTCTCTCAGATGATTTCTCGTGAAGTTATGGCAAAAAACATACCTGTTGCTTAAGTTTTGCACACCAGTGTATAGCTACCAACACACAGCAATGCATACAAGAACCAACTACTATTTCACAAATGTATGATTCCATTTATATGTGAAAAATGCACTTAAATATCTTTAATTAGATATATATAAATAATCCAACTTTTTTATTATTCCATAATAAAATGCTAAACATTGCAGTGATTTAAAATTATATCAATTACTTCCTTAACATTTCAAGAAAATGGATAATTACAAAGTTTGTTATTGCTTAATTACTGAAAACTCCAAATTCAAGGAAATGAGCTTAAAAGACACTAAGATATAAAGGAAATTATTAATATTTATTAATATATAACACAGGATAAAAGCAGAAAATTATTCAATTTCAACTTTGACAAGCTACACTCAATTTATTTCAAATATTCATTCTTTTTAAATGATATTTTATATTACACTTTCTGAAAATTGGCACTTTTTTTTATGTATTATAGGTGAGTAATCATTTCTTTGTTACTATGATCATTTTACCCATGTCTTTCAATAAAATTAAAAATAAAAAAAATGGAATTAAACCTAAAAATTCAAATTATGATATAATTAGAACATAAAATTAATTTTATACAAATTAAATTTACCCTTTATTAAACACATTTATACAAAAATTTTAATTTAAATATAAAAAAATTTAAAGTGTAATGCCCTATAATACTGAACAATGATTTATGTAATATTTGAATGATCTGTTTACTTTCAATTTCATCTACATTTTCATTTTCTGGAAGAGTATATTTCTCTTCAAAATTTAATAAGATATTTGACCATAGAGAAGCCATTTTCACTTTATAATAATTGACCAGCAAAAGTTTTTATTAATGCTTTGGCATAGTACTTCACTAGTACCTAATAACAAGAAAATATTTTCCATGAAGAAAATACTACGATACATTCATTTTTCTCTGAATTACAGTTGTTAGTTTCTTTGCTGCTAATTTTTAGAGAATAGCATAAAATCTAGATTTTATGCTCTGAATGCTCTTTATAAAGACAAGCTGTAAACATATCTACAATCAAAATCTTATCAGTTGTTGCTGAACATTTCCTTTTTGCTTTTGAATTTTTCAGTACAAATTTTTTATAACTCAATGTAAGAAGTAATAACGTT
Organism: Argiope aurantia; assembly: GCA_026543865.1. NCBI lineage: Eukaryota > Metazoa > Arthropoda > Arachnida > Araneae > Araneidae > Argiope > Argiope aurantia. The sequence goes on along the minus strand of JAPMOR010069562.1, from coordinate 47,629 downwards.
AAAAGAATAGAAAGCTTTTGAAGGAGCTACAACAGCTTTCCAAACAGCAGAAACTTTATCACTTTCTTTTGAAACAGAAAGAATTTCTACTGCCTTCTTTGAAGTTGAAGGATGTATATTATGTAACACTTGCACTACAATTCAGTTTTCTGTACCAGCTTTATTGACTGAATAGATTTTATAATCCAGAAAAAGTTTCATAATATTTCATGAAGAAAATTTCCTGCTAAGTTATTTTATTAGGGTAGGGAAAGCAACTTTAGAAACATTCTGTATTATGTTTTCCTGAACCTACTTTAAAATTTCCATCCATTCCCCCCCCCCTTCAAAGATGCAAACAAAAATAACATAAAGAAGATTATCAAAATAAAATATACATGATATGCAAAAATGGTATTTGTTGAGTGTATATTTATATACAGGAAAAATGATATTGCATGCTTCATAAATTAAAAAAATATTTAAGTTGGTGAACTGAACTATTATTCATTAATAGCTCTAATTATATGTATATTATATAGTAAATTTTCCAATTTTCAGATAACCTTGATAATACGATAATTAGATTTATTGATTATGATATATAAAGACTTAATTTTATTAGAATATAGGATGTAATATCTATGTCACATTTTTCTCAAAAAGTATCATATAAAATGTAACTATAATCTAGATACTCCAATAGACTATTACTCCTATTGCAAAACCACATTACGTTCATTTTACTACACTTACTGAAAATGCTCTAAAATAAAAAATAAAAAATCTTTTCTCTAGATATAGAATTACGTTTTTTCGCAATAAGAGTAGACAATGTATCATTAAATTTTCAAGAATTTTAAATGACAAAAAGTAAAAGACAATGAGGTTGATAAAAATGGTAAAATAAAGACAAAGTCAAATATAAGAATAGAAGTATGCCAATTCACATTAGAGTTTTGTATAACTAACATATTAGGAACATCATTTACATTATATTTAATACTATACAAAACAATTTTAAATATAATATTTTTATACAAAATATTAATCGTAACATGATTCATGATTAAATGGACATTTAATTTTACAGAAAATTTCTTAATTTCTGCATTAATTGTACATGTCCGATCCAGACATTGGTCTTCAAAGATCTAATACTAACTTAAATTTTAACAAATATACATATATATATATGTAGAAATTAATAGTATATAAATAAAGACGGAACAATTTGAAAGGAAATTTGATGATAAAATTCTTTGAATAAAGAAAAAAATATTGCAAGAAAAAATGATATTTTTTAAAAGGGCCATAATGAAATAGAAAACCAGATATTCTTTCCAAGTATAATTAAAATTTAATTATTAATAATTTCACTCAGTACAAAAGTGTGCATGTGGAATTTAAACACGAAAAATAAGTTATTTTCCTAAAATAACAGTAAATTTTGAAGAAAATTTAATGATATTATTCTTTGCCATCTGAATTCCTGAGAAGGTCATTTACTCTATGATGCTAATTGATCCATTAGTTGAATACCTTGAATAATTTCATTACGCTTATTGTTGAGGAAAGCTTTTCTAACAGCAATACTCGATATTCTACTAAAATTGCACAAAGTACTTAAGACGGTCATTGTTTTTATTTTCTAACTTTCAGACCGCACACATTCAGGACGAATGACGAAAAAACACAAATACAAATAAACAAAACGGCGAAATGTGTTGCCAACTAAAAGAAAATAGTAGAATTAAAGTAATAATAATAAAAAAATTCTGCACTGCAAATTTAAAAAAATTAAACTGCTATAAATTATCTGAATAGTAAAATTTATGAACAAAATATTCATTTATATTAATCTTTAACTATTTATAAGCGTTTTGTATAGCTGTCCCAATAAAATAAAATCTATCTTTAATCGCTCATAGTTATCAAGCTAAAAAAATACCTTAAATTAGAACTAAAAAAAATGTATAATATTATTTTTATTCGTAAACAATTTCGCTTCATGCCCATATTTATTTGTTGCTTTGTTTTTGTTTTAATTTCCTAATTATTTCGATCTGCACTTTCGATTGTGGCAATGTCTTTTGTATGCCAGTGTTATTTTGAATAACAAATTGTTTTAATAAACTTTTTTATAAATTGTGATTATTCTATGATACTTCACAATTGATCAAAAAAATTTTCATAAAAAATACAAATAATAGATATGTTTGATATCCATTAGAGTGAAAATTCGCTTTACGTTTCTTACAAATATAGAAAAATGCCTTCTAAAGCAGAAGATATTCTCCAAGGTTTTAAATTGTATCCTTTTAAATTATGAAAATAATTTATTTCTTATTTTTACATCTGTTAATAGTTAAAATAGTTTTTCGTTTTGTTTACATCCTTTTATCCCTTTTACTCTTTCTTCCAATAATATTTATGATTAGGGATAGATGATTTGAACTTAATGTTGACTTGGAATTTATATTTTCTTGTGTAGAATAACTCTTCCTGATTTAAAAGAAAAATTTTTTCGTTTTAAATAAATGATTCATGTCAACTTTTATTATATTAATAGTAACCGAAATTTTTTTGTGTGTGAAAATACTGAATATTAGTGAGATATTTTGAATTTTTTTATTAAAAAAAATTGAAAATATATCGCAAATAAGTCAAACTTGGAGACCATCAGTGTGACATAATGTAATAAAATCACTTATAAATGAAGTTTAGAAATACTGTGACCAATGTATTATCAAATCTAAAAAAATCAAATTATAAATTGATATGTAATAAAAAGTAATTGAGATGATAATTTTTATATGGATTAATTGTTTCGGATATGCGATGTAAATTAACATAAATGCAACTAAATTGTGTAAAAGATACAGTAATATTAGTGAAGGAATTAGAAATTTTTAACCTTGACATTTAATTTCAGAAAAGTTTGCAAAATAAATAAATAAAAATAAGTAAATAAAATTAAATTTTTAAGAAATAAAAACTTTTAATTTTTTTTTTACATTATATTTTCTAATTTTCTCTAAAGAATTAAATTTTACATTTCCATTTAAAGACTTTTCTTTTTGTTGGCAGTGTTAGCATTGGTGTTATTTATGTAGACCAATTTTTGCAATATCCATTCCTTAGTATATATGTCTTAAAAAATTTTATGATTCAGTATTATTATGTAAAATGAACGAAATTATTGTTAAAGATGTCTTGTATTTTAATTTATATAATTTATTTTCTTACAACTTCAATGATATTGAATTTTGAATACATGTACATACACATACATAAGTGATTGACCAAAATGAAATTTTTTATGATGTGTTAGATAAATTTGTTTGCCATTAACTTAAAATTTATTTTCTTCTTTACATTGTTAGTAATAAAGCAGTAAAAATAAAATTATAATATTTTTTTAAAATATTATCTTTTTCATTTGTATAATAAATAAAAAGAAAGATTCATTATCAAGTGTTAACAGTATTAATACTTGGTAATGAATTCTTTGTCAGTGTTATGTGTTTTTGTGTAAGATAGATGATAAATGTGACTTATATAAGTGTTATTCATTTCAAATATACTGCATCTATTATTAGTTAGGAATTGACAAAATCCATCAGAATATATTTATTTTAAAAATTTCTTTATATTTGATTTGGTATGCAGTATTTTTCATGTGAAATATTCTGCTATAATTTCATTAATTTTTATTCTCTAAAAAATATATTTATTTCACTTTTTTTTAATCAAAAAAAGAAACTATCAGTTAGCTGGGTGTTTGTTAGTGCTAGAGAATTTATTTAGTAGGTCTTTCCATTTTTTATTTCATGATGCCCTTGACTAATTATATAGAAACTGGATGAATCTACGTGATGCTGATTCCGGTAAAGTTTTATGGCAAGGATCTGAAGATTTGTACGTGTTTTAACTATAACTTTCATGCTGTTAATAAAATGTGCTTAAATAAATGTTAACTATAAAATTGGTGATTACTTTGTTTATCTTTTGTAAATTTTAAACTAATTAGTACTTAAATACACAATACATGCAGAGTTAAATAGCATTGAATAGTATTCTAATATGTGTGAAAGTTAAAGATGCATATGAACTCTGTTTATTTTTTATAAACAGTTGTCTTTATTTTTTGTGACAGAAGGAAATTTTTTTAATTAAAGTGGTTTATTTTATTGTATTCTTTCTTAAGATCACTATGAAATAAAATGAAAAGCTTATGAAATACATAAAATTCAGAACAAACATAATTTTATTCTGTTGTTATAAATATATGTATGCAATTAAAAAACATAATAGATAAAATATAAACATTGGCAATTAATTATTGTTATTAATTTTATACAAGGTTTTCTTGTAAAAAATAATAAGTATATTGTTATACATTTTACTAATTTTCTGATTAAAGTCAATTGCATACTTACTTTTTTCATACTTACTTTTTCATTAATGGAACTTATTCGTTGATCATCACAAGATAAAAAAATAGCTATAAGATCACAATTCATCCCTTTTAAAGTTTGAATTAACATTTTTTATTTTTCAAATTAGTTATTCTGAATATTATTTGTGTACTTATGAACTTCGATTATTATTGCAATCAGTTAATTAAAAAATTATTTTATTATTTATTAATAGCAATGATAATATCAATATGATTTTTATTTTTAAAATACAATTTATAAATGTTTTTTAATATATATTTCTGTTTCAATGTTTATTAATATATATATTATGTTATTTCTAGGTCCAAACCAGATGTGGAACATGAAGGTATTGAATTTTTGATATCTTGAAAAATACTTTTTTTATTTTATAATATATATATATATATATATATATATATATATATATATATATATATATATATATAAAATTTCATATAAGCTGCTGCATTCAAGCATTGCTCATGTATTAGTTTTATTCAAAAAAAATATTTGGTGTTTTATTTTAGCCCGTGTACCCAAAAAAATCTTGCGTTGTCGAGCAGTGTCAAGGGAGATTAATTTTTCTTCTGTTGAACCAATGGAAAAGTTTCGTCTGGAACAACGAGTTCTTTTTAAAGGGAGATGCTTAGAAGGTATATTGAATAATATATTTTACTTTTATGCTTAATTTATGTACCTTATATAAATATATTTTGATTAACAAGTGTTAACTGTTTATGGAATTAGTGACATTTCGCTCTTTTGATTATCAGTATGTTTGTTGCCAGATATGACTTATGTCAGGTTAGATAAAAATTTCATCAAAACTTTTTAAAAAACTTCCTCATCTCTGGTTTTTTTCCCCCCTTTCTTTATAAGTTTTTTTTTTTTTTTTTTTTGTAATTTGACAATCCAAACTCTCGTAACTAAAGTTCTTATTTGTTAAAGATTTTTAAAGGGATTATTTTAATATATTTTATCATATTTTCATTTTAAGAGATTTATGAATAAAAAATCTTTATTTTTTTCAAACAAAATATTTTTTGTTGTTGTCGTATCTTTAATATTTATAAGTTAAAATACTTCCCAACTTTGAAATGTCAAAACTGTAAAACAGTAAGAGAAACAAAGTGTTGGTCAGATAGATCTGGATTTTGTTATACTCCAGTATGTAAAAATAGTTCTAAGATTGACTAATTGGTATTACAAGCATAAGAAGCTTTAAATAGTACAGTGCACTTTCAAATATCCAACTTAATGTGCCAGAAGGGTAGGGTGGCTAACAAAAAAACCTGAGTTCTATGAACTCGTTTCTTTGCCCTCCAATACTAGAAGACTAAGTTTTTATACCACAACTCAATGTTATAATACATGTTTTCTCACTTCTTTTTGAGTATTAAGCCCACTATTTATCTCAAGCCACGTAGAATATGAAATGGCCGTGGCCAAGTGTATCATATAAGCTGTTGCCGATAATGTGTCAGTTGAAATTGAAAGCTTTGTAGTGTTAGTTTATATGTTTTTATATACAACACTGCAAGTTTCAAGAATTCATAAGGGAAGAAATTAAGTTAAAGAATATTAACTGCTCACATTTTAACATAAATTCTGTAACTGCTTAACTTAAATGCAGGAAAAATAAACAAAACATTAACATAAATCATAGGCCTGATTCTTTAATAAATTGACTTAAACAAATTTTAGTTTTCACTGATAAATGATACATATGAAAAGGTGACCCTAAGATAAGAGTCAAAATTTACAATTTCTAGTTTTTGAAAAACTAGGCCGGATAGGCGAGAACTAGATACTTGGGAGTGTAGTTTACTCAGGAATATTGAAAGTTCATTCTTCAATCTATTTCATTGTTGACATGTGTAAGGAAATTGTATCAAAATTAGTTATTATAGGAAATTGTGATACATCATGTTGTATTCCTTTCAGCAATTTGTTTTTTTATACTGGTGTAACATTTATTAGATAGAAATCCAACAATAATGAAACAACACTTTCAAATGAAATTTAATGTTATAAAAGGACCAAACCATAAAACATTTATAATTTGTTTGACAAGTTTGAACGGATAGGCAGTATGGTCAATGATTTTGTCAGAAATATGGGATGCAGCCAATCAGTTGTAACTTCTCAAAATGTGCAAACAGTTGAAGAAATTGTGAAAAGTAGTCCTCAGAAATGCATCAGATGAGTAGTCACTAAAGCGGATTGTTTATTATATTATGTGCAGATTAATGTGAAAGGACCTGAAGTTGTTTTCTCTATAAAATACAGTGTCATCAAATGATCACAAATTTAGCTTTGTAACAAAGAGAAGATTTCACAAATGAGATACTTTAGATGATTGAAGAAAGTAAAATTGTCATCTATGTATTGTTTATCATTTAGGTCTATTTTTATTTAGAGGAATTCATGAATAAAATGACTGGCAAATATGGCTTTTGTGTATCTTGCAAAATTACTGCACTCTGCAAAAATTACAGTTTGTGCTGGAATATCCTATAAATAGATCATTAGGCACTTTTTCACAAGGGAAATGATTAACTTATTCTGATATATTGAAATTTTACAGCAATTTGTTCCCCTTTCAAGCTCTAGAAGATGCACCATATAATTTTTAGTTTATGCAGAATGGGTCACTATCACAATGTTATAGTGCAGAGTTTCCTGAGGAAACTTCAGTGAATGAATCATTGCTCTGAATTATTCCTGAGAGACAGGCATTGGTATAGATTGTCCTCCGTATTTGCTGGATCTCGATCCATGTGATTATTTTTTATAGTTTTATTTCAAAGACACTGTTTACCCTAAGAATCTTCAAATGTTGAAACAGCTTGTACAATTCATCTTTAAGACTCATGCTTCCATTTTAATAAAAGCATTACAAAGAGGGACTTCAAGCTTTATCATTCTGTTGTATCTTGTTATTGTTAAAGGTGGCCATATCAAAACCATTGTATTGTGATTTGGCCTCAGTTCATGAATTGCATTTATTAAAAGATAATATTTTGTGACTGCAATACCCTCTGATGTCCAATATTGGAATTATTTTTGCAAACCATTGCATAACAAATTCCAAACCTGTCTGTCCACGCGCTGTTTTGTAGTTCTGCCAAAGTTGGGACATCCTTTATATTACACCCTGTGTATACATGTATATGCATATTTTTGCGTTATAAATCCATTTTAAAGAGATTTTTATTTTAATTAAGGCAGCAAAATTGAATATTATTGCTGTCTACATTCTACATAATGATATTGTTAATTAGCTATTTTGGATTAACCTATTTTACTGTTTATCTGTAATTTTTTCTATTTCCATTAAACTAAACATCGTGTAAAACTTGGAACATCAATGAAATATGATACTGATTACAGTAAAATTTATGTATTGATGCATTCATATTTATTTAAAATATGTCATTTTGATAAATTGCACATTTATCACTTTATTTAAAAATTTTATCTGAATATGATTAAACACTAAAGCTATATTCTTTTACTTATTTTTCTTAATGAATATATTTAAAAATGTTATCAGGATTCAACAATTTTAAAATAATTTGTGATGTGTTTTCTGTTTTAAAAATATTAAAATAATAGTATCTATTTTTTTAGAATGGTTTTTTGACTTTGGTTTTGTGATACCAAATTCTACCAACACTTGGCAATCATTGATTGAAGCTGCACCAGAATCACAGATGATGCCTGCTAATGTTCTAAAGTAAGATTTTACTATAAAAAATTTCTTTATATATACCCTGTTTCTTACACATACTTCATTTATATTAATTACCTTTTCAACTTGAAAAATTTATAAAAGACTTTTTTTAAAAAAATATGCAACTTTACTTTTTTGATATTTTGAATTTGCTTCTGGAATTTAAAAAAAAGAAAGAAAACAACCCTTTAATATCATTTTATTTTTCATTTTTTTCAAGTATTAAAAGGGGTCATTTTATGTGGATGAAATGAAATATATTAACATGAAAAGGATATTGTAATTATTTTCTACATTGTAGTGCAATTTATGCCAAAAAAAAATGACTGCTAGTTTTAAAGAATACATAAGTAAGATGTTTTTTCCATAATTACTGTTTTATAAATTTAATATTAAGAAATTCCTAAAACATTTGTTATTATTTAAGTAATTACACTATGTTCAGTTGATGTTTCAATTTGATCCTAATTTTCTAAATGCTGTCTTTCTTGATTCCTCCATTCGTACATATATTAGAATTTGCATAAATTTTTTACCAATTAAAATACAATACATTAATAAGTGAAATTCATAACAAGCAATATGTTTTTATAAAAATTAATATAATTACATATTCAACAACTTTATTTTTTAATTAATTTTTAACAATTTTGTTTATGGTTTGTTTGCTTATTTTGTAAAAATCTTAAGTATTGCAACTCTCTAAAAAATCAGTTTTAAATTTGTTTTTATCTTTTTGATTCAATTCTCATAGTAGTAATATGACAAAGCAGCATTATTTCAATTGGGACTATTGAAATTTGTATCATCTTTTAGAACTTCTGACCTATCTTCAGAATAGCAGGTGGAAACATTAAATAGCATGTGTCCTATTTATTGTATAGCTTTAAAGTAAATGCTTGTAGCTTCTCTATGCAGCATTAATCACATATATAAAGTGTTTAATAGTATGTTATTTTTAAACAATGAAAAGTAGCTTCAAATATGTACTTATAAATAAAGCTCAATGTGTGTGTGTGTGTGTTGGCACTCTACAGGCCAGGTCATTTGACCTACAGCTACCAAATTTGGTACATGTATACCTTTGAAGTTGGGAATGTGCACCTGGGGTCCCTTTTTTTGAATTTTCAATTAGAATTTTAATTATTAATTGAAAACTAACTTTCCCGCCAAAAAAATCTTCCATTTTCCCCACTGCCAAATGAGTAAGGCTTGTTTTTTTTCCCAACAGTAATGAGGCTAGGGTTAATATTTTTCGGCCGATTATTTCAAACGATTCTGTTTATTTTCTTAATGTTTTATGCATTTAAAATTAAACATTGTTAATTAATCGATCTTTCAGATTCATTCTGAAGTACTTTTGAATTAAAATAACACAGAATAAAGAAAATTAAAAATGTCTAATCTGCATAGCGTTACCCCAACTGGCGTAGAAAAATTCACACATTTGCTTTACCGTAACTGGCGTTGAAAATTCACGCTTGCGCATTGTGTTCTGATTGTTGACAGTATTATCAACGGATGATTCTTGATTAAAATTATTTTTAGGTTAGTTGCATGCTTTTGTAATTAAATTGTATTTATGTTAGTTATATATTTTTTGTATATGCTTATAGTTTTAAGTACATCGTTTTTTAAGTAGTTTTTTTAAACCTGTTTTCGACCGATTATTTTAAACGATTCATTTTATTTTCTTAGTGTTTAATACATTTAAAATTAAACATTGTTGATTAATCGATCTGTTCATGATGACTCTGAAAAAATTTTGTTGAGAAATTCTTGAGATATTGCATAAATTAAGAAAGATTCTTTAATGCCCATAAAGTTTAAACACTCAGTGACTCTGTTACCGGTAATCATATTATAAAAAAATGCTTTGTTTTAGTAAAAAATATTATTATATTAATTGCTGATTAATTCTTTCTACTGAAATTTAAAGCATAAATTCTACGGTAGCTAACAGAAAATTAGGAGAGATACATATTACGTTATGACTGAAGGCTTTTATAATATTATGAGTGAATTATATGACTATCAAAATTTGAAGTTTTAAAATATTTTGATGAAGAATCTATTGAAGTAAGAATTGCATAAAATATTTAATTATTAAAATTTAAATGAACATTAAGATTGGCGAACCAGGTGGTCGCCAAAGGCGGCTAGTTATTAATAAATTTAGAATTGAGTATCCAATAAAAATCAAGTTATGTGTCCTATTTATTTGACTTTGGATGAAGAATCTTTATAAAATCATAAAAATATATCCTTGTTTTTAAATGATTTTGCTTACAAATATATGCATATGCATGTATGTATATATAATATTTGTATTATGAAATTTTTGAAATATTAGATTTTTTACTCCATAGTAGTTTTCTGAAGTTTTGGAATCATCATTACCTGCATAAACTAGTTATTGAATGTTAATAAAAAAATATTGGTAAAACCTGTGTTAATAGAACATACTTTCATTTATAAACTTTAAAGTGAAATTATTTTATACTATCTAGTCTTTAATTTATTATTTCTTGTTATGAATATTCTAGAATTTTGTCAAAGTGAAATTAACCCTCTCGCTGCATAATTCTTTTATCAAAATAGATTACAAAATTGCAAAACATTTCCTGCCAGACATCTTTGAGCTTTGAAAAGAGCCCACAAAGCATGCTTGTATATTTTGCAGAATGATGGACAACTAACATTATCTGTTAACCCATATCTGAATGAAAGCACAAAAGTCGAAATGAAGCCATGAACTGGAAAAGAGTGGGCTGTACAACTAAATACAGAGAAAAATGCATCCCCATGGAAATTGCAGGTTGCACAAATTTTGCTGCTGCTGCGGCGCTCGTTGAAATCATGGGATATGCAGCGAGAGGGTTAATCAATTTCTGATTATTAAGTTTTTAAAATACTAAAATATAATACTGGCATGACAAAGAATGAATATTTGTGCAAAATTTCAGAACTCTAGCTTTTAAGGAAATGAATGGGAAAAAAAATCTGTTGCAAAATTTCATTATTACAAAAATAAAATAGATCCGATTTTTTTTTAAATAGATGTATTAATCTTTATTTCATTTCTTTTTTTCAGTGGAAATGTGATCATTGAAACAAAGTTTTATGATGGTGATCTTCTAGTCAGTACATCTAAAGTACGGCTATTTTATGTCTAAAACATTCTATATTACATAAACAGCTGTTTTGATTAGTTTTATGCACCAGATCAGTGTGTTCTTACATGTGTACATGTGGCTTAAATATCTCACTGGCAATGCAAATATAAATCATTTGTGGCCTGATGATTTACTCACTCAGACTCTTTTTTTTGTTGTTGTTATTGATATTGACAACATGACATTGTTTCATCTAAAACATAAAAGGTGAAATGTATGATAATGTTGTGCAGGTAACTGTCAGATCTTTTATGTTTACCTTGCTTTAAACATTAGACTAGTCAGTTTAACCCAAAGTGATTCTTTGTTCTTATTTAACTAATCTTGTGAGCTTCTGTATTGATTGCCATTTTCTGTGTTCAATTGTTTACAGAATTGGTCGGCAGATGACTGTTGTGTCGTTAGTGAATGCAATATTTAATTGCAGTTTTTATGGTTTGGTATTAATTTTAATATTGTCAAAATGTTTTGCCAATGATGATCAATTTTGTATGAAATGCATCTGACTTATACTAAGAATGATATTAGAATCCTTTTTTTTTGTAAAGACTGAACTTGCTGGAGCAAGATGTATGTGCATAAAAATTTGTGCATTAATTGGGTTTTCTTAATTTGGTTGAGTAAAGAATAATCACATTGTGGCAATCCTTTTTGAAAGGAATTGCATCTGGTATCTTGAGATTCTACTAAATAGTGGCAATATAGTTTTGATGTTTGTGATGAGGCTTGTGTGGTTTGTAGGATTTTATGAACAAAATCTTTTTGTTAAAAAATATTTTATCTAAAATTTAGCACTTAAAATGTAAAATTTCATAAATATTTTTAAATTATAAAGCAGTGATTTTTAATAGAGCTTTGATTGTAGATCAAATGAATATTCAGCTTTGATTTTTTTTTTTTTTTTGCTTTGCTTTATGTGCTTGTGAAGGCATTTTATAGCAAAGTTATCAGTTGCAAAATGCTTGTACAAAATAACAAATCATGTGCATAATTATTCAAAATTAATTCTAAAAATCTATGTTATTTCTTTTATTCATAATATTTTAGTTGGCTTCTGTGTTAAATCAAGTATTAAGTTTATATAGTTTTTGTTTGATTCGGAGTAAAAAATTCTCTTCCAAATAAAAGCATTCATTGATTGCATTAATTTATGATATTGTTGAATTATAAATTATGTATGTAAATATAAAGTCTTATCACTTTCATTTTAAAATGTATATAAATAGTGAGCAATAATATTTCAAATTCAGGTGAAATGTTTCAATTTAATAATGCATCTTAAATCTTCATGTCTTCTCTAAGTGAAATTAAAGTGAGATAATAAAAAGCATGAGTTTTTTGTAAATTAAATTATATTTTAAATAATTAAATGTATGCATATCATTTATAAAAGTATCTGTATGAATGCACCATGTATGAATCACATGCTAAAATTTTATTACAAACTTTTTGTGGGGAAAAAAATTGTTTTGAGAAAAAAAAATGATTTTGGGTTATTTCTGTATAAACTAATCTGTCTTTATAAATAGGAATAATCATGATTGTTGTTTTACTAATTGCTATAACTTCTTTTTCAATACTTACTTTTCAGTTTACTGATAATTTATAAGGTTTTATTCTTTAAAATGAATATGATTATGAAAGTTAATGTGCAAAAAAGCTTCAAGCAATTTCATTATTAGAGAACAATTCTGAGTGTTTTCTTTAATTATGTCACTTCAGAAAAGAAAATTAAGGTTCAACCTGAATATTAATGAATAATTTTCAAAGTACATTAAAGTGAATTAATTATAAATATAATAGTCAATTTATTTCATCGAATTTAATAAAACATCTCATACTTTTTGCAAGCTGTTAGATAAAACTACCTTTTATTGCTGTGATATATGATAATTCCTCCAAATGTCATCCATTATTTGATGAAATGTCACAGTTTCATAAAATATATTTTAATGAATATTTTCTCCATAATTCTTGATAATTTATCATAACAAATTGCAATCTATGAGTCTTCTGCATCTTCAATTTTTGATAAGATTGAAAAACTTGATTTTTATCTTGTAATTACATTTTTATGTGGGACATAAATACTTAATTTTTATGTCCTGAAATTTGAATTTTGAAATGAATAATTGACATTAACTTGCTGGCCAGGGCAACTTTTAAGAAAAATTCAAGTAACAAAATGTGGAAAAGGTGAATATTTTACAGTTTCTTGATATTTTTTGCCCACAACCAAGAGTATAGGTTCATTTTTTTTTAGTTGAATTAAAATATAAACTTTTTCTCTTTATTTATTTTTTTAAAGTTAATTTTCTCTTCTACATACATAATTATCAGGTATTAGTTTTTAAAAAAACACTACTAGTGATACATTGTATGCATTTTTTTAAAGCTTTGGAATACTTTTGTTAGTATTTTCCCATTTTCAAATATTTATTACAATTAGATGTTTCTTTTCTACCTTAATTTCCAATGAACGTATTTATAATTGGATTGTTTCTTGACATTCAAAATTTTCTTTTTGCATGGAAATCGCACAAAATACATTGTTTCTGTTATCATCTACTATGCATTGTAGTATGCATTGTAGTCTAATATCCAATCTTCCAAATTATAATGTTTTTTTTTTTTTTTTCAAAATTATGTGTTTTTTTAAAAGCAATTTCTTCTTTTGTAACTAAAGTAGTAATAAGTACTGTGATAAAATAAATGTAATCATGTTCATTATGATGAAATAAATTTTTAAATAAAAGGCAGATTTTTGTTCAGTCAGCGAGTTGATGAGATTGAAATTAAGTAGTTATATGCAGCTTCATGATGTACAGAAGCAAATTTTAATTTCACTTCATATATATTTAAGTTTAAAAAGTAAATTTGTTCTCTTTAAAATGAGTTAGAGCATGTATATCTCCACTAATATTTGAATTTTAATTTTGTTCCATTTCTTGTGCTGTGATACCATTCATACTGTTCAGAAATTAGATATATCTTAAATTATTTGTTTATGTGAATAATAATTTTTAAAAGAATATTTAACTGATTCTCATGTGTGATGTACTTAATATGAATGATACTTGTTCGAATCCAGCACTTTACATCACAACACTATACTACACTCATTCTATTTATATATTGACTATAGATGTACATTTTGATTTCAAATATGCAAATATTTGCAGTCCTTGTTGCTGGCAATGCACTATATATTTTGTTCTCTGAAGAATGTACCTTTTATTTTATTTTGCCTGAATATATATTTATTTCTGTATATCAATGTTCATTATGGAATAAAATTCACATTCCATTGTGACTATGTTTTTATAGTGATTATGAATTGTAGTTAATGACTTAGTGAGAGTAGGGGAGACTAGGGAGTACAGATACTCTAAGCAAAGGGTTTCAAACTTTTTAATCTTTTGCTGTAAAAGTAGTGTGTGTTTGTAAATATATTTTAGCAGTGTGTGGCTGAAAAGAAGAAACTTTTGAAATTGCCTTATTTTAACATGGGAGTCATAATTTATATAGGTAAAAGGCGATGGTAAACTGACATCTGTTTACATCTTGATATAAGAATGAAGTGACAGACATTTTTCCCTTCAGCGATTTTACTATGAGATTCTGATAGGGATTTATTTGCCAAATGCGGATTTAGGCAAGAGGATTTTAATTATCTGTTACAGAATGTTTTAAGCATTAGGGAATTTTATCCTTACGCAGAGTGTGGGAAATGTAAAAGTCATCAATTTTCTAGAGAGGGTGTAGAATTAATTAAATAAAAAAGTGGGAATTGGATCAGGAAAGGAAAAAAAAGATTTAGAATGAAATTAACACGAACTTATTTAAGATTAGGAAATTAATAAGAATTTAAATTAAGAAATATTATTGTTATATATATTAACCTATATACTATATGTATCATAATCAAGGAAAACAGATCAAGTTCAGATCCTAAATTTCTTGGCATGCATTTAGCTGTTGGAATGGAAAGTAAAATGTGAGATGAAGTTTTGCTAAGATTTGCCAAATTTGAAAAATCTGTACTTTCTTCAGTATTAACCTCATAGCAGAAATTAGCACATGGACAGTAGGACCTTTGCCATTGATACTAGCTTAAGAACAGAAGCACCAAAAATAGATGTCTTAATTACAAAAAAGACTAGCCATTTAGATCTTTTGTATAAAAATTTTATAATGGTAATAATCACCATACATCATTACTACTATAAAATAAATAATGCATCATTAGGGTTGAATGCACCATAGTTTCAGAAACCCTGGTTGCAGAATCATTCTTAGAAGAGTTGACTCAATGATTACATATCAGATTTGATCATTACGTAATCATCTATATTAAATACTATACATCTTTGTTACTATAAAATAAATATTCTGCCATTAGTGATGCACATGTCATAGTCTGAAAAATCCTTATCTAGGAACTAGTCTTGAGGTAGTGGACTCTGTGGTTATATTACAGGCATGCCTTTGTCTTATTTTTTTAATGAAATGATGAATGAAAACAGCAGAAGTGGTGGTCATCCGAAACTTTCTTACCTTGTCCCCAATAACAATCTTATCACCCTCCCCATCACAAAATTTATGAACCGTCAATAAGTCAGATAACACCTTCTGTGGCATTATCATATACAAAAGTATAATTCTGCGGTTTACTTTTTTTTTTTTTTTTTTATTTTTTTTTTTTTTCCTTTTTTTTTTTTTTTTTTTTTTTACATTTTTGTTGTAATTTATCCCCCAAAAAATCATTTTCCCATAAAATTTATATTTGTAGGAGGAATATGAAATGACTCTCCACTTCATCCCCAAAGTCAAGATAGGCTGTAGAGAAGAAATTCCCCCAAAATTTATTGTAAGCATATGTTGAATATCCATAATCATTGTAGAAGATGCCCTTTGATAATTTGCTTTTGCAATCAGCATCATCAATTCATCCTGTTTGTCGAAAGCATTCTCTTTGACCTTAATGAAAGATTTTCTTGATCTGGTGAATCATGTCATTAGTGATGCAGAAATAGGTGCTTGGGATTTGGAGGTACATGAGCATCCTTCTGCCAGTTTACGGCAGCCACAGCAGAAGGAATTAGTGGGTAACTGGTGGATGGAAGTTAAAAATTACAATTTCCGCTAGTGTTAAAAAGGGCATATGCTGTGCTCATGCCTTTCATGGGCCTAGAGTCTAATATGAGAAACTTGGTCACTTCTAAAACAAATTGACTAAGTATAGAACCAGTTGATGCCATTTGGACTATGAAGTAAAAGCATGTATCTCAAAAGAAATCTGTAGCTCAATTGTATAAAAAGTACTATTTAAAGATAAAGTGGACAGGAATAAGCTAGAATTTAGCAACAAGGAACTGTAGAGCAGAAGTTCTTAATTAAAAAAAAATGTTTTTGATAGGAAAAAGCTAATGCCAAAGGAAGTTGTAAAGAAAATATCTGGCAAAGCTGCTAAATTGTACAGAATGCTTCATCTGAAAAAATGAGGTCTGGAATCTCAAAATTTTTTTCTTCATATGTATAAAATTAAGCTGCTTTTTGTATCAATATAAATGATGCTCAAAAGCAAATTATGAAATATCCTGTGATTCACTTATAATTTAATTTATTAATATTATATAGGTCTGGTTGCCAGAGAAGTGGCTACAATGGATAAATTAAAAAGCAGATACATATTCTCAAAGTTCATAAAATAAAAATAAATAATTAACATGTTAAAATTGTGCTAAATAATGAAACAACTGATCACTTTATTAAAAGAGGGACCTCAAAATGTTAACTGCTAGAGACTGCAAAATACCCAAATCTTCAATAGGAGAAAGTATATCATTTGGAATGTAATTATAAATTTATTTTATTTTCTTTCTGGCTTTTGGAAATTTATAAAGATGAAAAATCTATATTGGCTTTTGAACATCCCCCCCCCCGTAACTTCAACGAGAGAAAAAACAAAACAAAATTGAAATTAGATAGTGTTAATATTTAAATTCAAAAGAATAACTCATATAATCAAATCCTTATTCAACTTCTGCATAAAGTTCCCTCTACAAAATAGACATTAGTTTAAGTGAATGTGTTGAATAATGAAACAAGTTGTCAAATACTTCTTGTAATATTTTATTAGGAGTGGTAAAAATAGTTTATTTAGATTCAATAAATGCCAAGACAGCATAGGATTTCAGACTCTTAATGATGTGAATTATTTTAGATATTTTCAATGTGTAAATCTCATCACCTCGGGAATAAAATTAAACATAAAACGAATCCAAGAAAAAAATTCTTCTAATCCCCCCCCCCCTCTTTTGAGTATATTTTGTATGCTGATTATGTCTTGTTTCGAATTGCAAATTTTCTTTTATTTAAATGATCTAAAAGATTGAATATTTGTATTGAAATATATTACTGTATTGCAATAAAATCATAATGTGATATTTTCAAAAAAAAAAACTGTTAGGTTTTTTTTTTTTTTTTGAATAAATATTCTCTTGTAAGTAAGTTTTTATGTTAAATAATTAGATAAATGCAACAAAAAGTTAATGCCCATCCATCATTGTAGAAGTCCTTTGGCATGAAAT
This sequence comes from Argiope aurantia, assembly GCA_026543865.1. Taxonomy (NCBI): domain Eukaryota; kingdom Metazoa; phylum Arthropoda; class Arachnida; order Araneae; family Araneidae; genus Argiope; species Argiope aurantia. The sequence continues at coordinate 29,700 of JAPMOR010069562.1, read as the reverse complement.
ATAAATGGTATTTTGATCATGTAAGAAACTATCAATCCAAAAGCAATCAAATATGAAATTCACCTGCAAAATATTTACTGAATCTATATAATAAAACATACATTGTATATAGAGAGCGCTATTGCTTCTACAACTAAAACACAAATCAACTTAACCAAATTAAAATAAATATAAGAAATAAATAATCCTTAGTATAAATCCTAATTATCTTTAATAAAATTAAAGATGAGGTTAACTTCATAATCAATAGTAACAAAGATGTTTTGGATTTTGTAAAAGATAACAATATTAATAAACTTAATACTTATGATTTTGAAAATTTTTACACTAATCTACCTCATGAAAAATTAATAGATGTCTGTACTATTATGTATATGAAGAATATTTAATTAGAGATATTATGACAAAAAGTAATTAGCTAGAATTATGTAAATTTATTATTAAAGAAAATTACATTTTTAACGGGATTAATTTTTATAAACAAGTTGTGGTGAATAGCATATAAGCCAGTTAACAACTCTTCTACCCGAACGATCGTTTTGGACTGGACTAACAATTAAGTTACTGGACTGCTAACCAAAAGGTCCCAGGTTCTATCCTACGCGCATCGCTTACCGCTTCAAAGTAAAGGGAATTCTAATGGGAACAGCCTTTTCACGTGCTTTATTCAATATTTTCTTACATTAATATGAGAAAAAAAGTAATTAATCACAACTTAATAAACGGTTGGAGATATATTGATGGCTTACTTTTGTTAAACTTGGATAATCCTAATGTGGTTATTAAGTGTTACCCAAAAGATTTAGTTTTAACTGAAACAAACGAAAATCAACTTAAAGCTACCTATCTAGATTTAAACATAGAAATTTCTGATGGAAAAACTTTAATAGGTATTTATGATAAAAGGAATGAATTTAACTTTAAAATAATTAAACTTGGTAATTATCATTCTAATTTAAACTAAAATTTTCAAAAATTTGATATTTCACAATTTAACAGGATTAAAAAAAATTGTAATAATAAAATTTCCTGTATTGAAGCAACAAACAATCTCATTAAAAAAGTAACTACTAATGAATTTTCCAAAAACTTTTGCAATATAGAAGCATTGATAAGAGAAAATTTATCTAATTTCTAACTTCCTCCAGTTTGTTCACTTTGAATTTTAACAATAGATCTCGCTTCAATTATTCATTATGATGACGTTACGCTATAACCAAACGTGGTAGGCGTATGCATCTTTAAACGCGGAAAAATTAATTTAGTTTAACGAAGTGAAATTGCACTAACAAGTTTACTTGCTTCATATTTTTTAGAGTTGCACTTTCAATTGGTAAGTGTTTTGGCTTCCATATTTTAATGAATTTGGTTTTATGTTTTGTGTTGCTTGGTTTTGCTGTGGTCTTATTTGGATTTAAAAATATGGAAATGATTTTGCTTGTTATTGTATAATTATTTTTAATTTTGTGATACTAATTTTCAAAAACTTCAAATTTCTGGGATTTCCGGGTCACAAGGGGTCATTTTGTTGCACGAAAGTCAGACCCCTTACAGAAAAAATCCCTATTTTGAATCCCTGCCTGAGGGTGACCCTTGAGAAAGTCTTCAGGCCGGATACATTATTTGGTTCTCTGGTTTTAAACTTAATATTTATTTATATATTTTAATTTGATCATGTAAGAGTGTGTCTGAAGAATGCCTAAAAACATTGAGTAATCAAATGTGCCTGTCTTATCAGATTCTTATGATTAAGATACTAAACAAAATGAGTTTTTGGATAATACTTTATGGAATCACCAAGGAAAATTATTTCTATAAATGAAATATGTTTATCCCTAATATAAGATAAATACTAACAGCATTAAAATAGATGAACATGGAGACAGATTTTTGTATCGTCGTGGATGGGCTATTTTTTTTCCCATTTAATTTTCTCATTCTTTGTTTTCAAACTGTGTATTTATTTATCTGAGCAATATTCATCATTCTGTGTATCGCTAGAAACATCTTCGTGGTCTTGACAACAGCTTCTTTTACAAAGGTGAACAATTATTGCATTCGAGGTGATGTTATATATCATTTACTTTATCCTCAGGAAATTTATATTGTTGATAATTAGTGCATTCGTCAAATTTTTGATGACTACATTTTATTCAATGTTTGTTAATTAGAAAGATGGTAGTATTGCAAATCAATGCTGTTATTTCAAATCATTTAAGATACTAAAGTGAATGCTATTTAAGGTAATATTTTACAGAGCCATCCGTAAGAATCATTCCCATAAATGGAATATTATAATTCCGAATAAAAACAAAAATATTAGAGCAGAAAAACAGATAAATTTGGAGGCAGATTCCTGTGCCATTTTTGTGACATCGCCAGTGGGTGTATTTTTTCTTTTCCTATCATTTGCTTTGGAATCTTCATTTTCATAGCAGCATTCATTTCTGAAACTGCTTTCATCGCTTGACACGGTGCTAGAAAAATCTTCATTATCTTGATAGTGATCTTGTAACAAAGGTGACCAATCATTACAATCGTGATAATGGCAGTTATCGTTTGTTTCATCATCATGGAACTCACAAGTACAATTAAAATTGCATTCAGAATTTGTTTCGTCAGATTGTTGATGATTTACCATTTCCTGCAACGGTTTTTCATTAGAAGCAGGACAACAATTTAAATTGATGTTATTATCACCCGTTTCTTTGCACATATTGTTGTGCTTGAGAAGGCTATTTTTGATTTTAGCTTTCTCTATGTATTTTTTGATTGTAGATACATTTTTGTCATCACCAGCTGTGTGCTTCAATGGGGAGACACGACGATAACATTCTGTCATAGTTCTTCGCACAATTTCGTTTTGAATCGTCAGTCTTTCGTTAGAAAATGGTTGGTAAATTGTGAAAGGATGTCTGCTTTTTCTTTGAATTTTTGTGGTATTACCAAATTTTGTTTTATCTGTAGACAATGAATTTGATGTCTGACTACCAAGTATACGCAAACGATGTTGGAGATGGTTTTGTATGTTAGATCTTTTGTACATGTTGCTATCGCAATAGGCTTGTTTGCTGCAGATGTCTTCGTTTGTTATTTTATTATTGATAATACAGACTCGTTCCTGCGGATGTCGATGCAGCGTCGAGTACTTAGCATTTGGATTAGCAGGGTTATGAGAACAATATTTGATTTTGAAAATTAAATGTTCGTTAGTAAACGTGGAAGGTAAAAATTTTGGCCGATTTACTAATATCTGTACCTAGAACAAAAATGTAATGAAAAGCATGTTTCTGATAAATAAAAACTTAAGAACTAATATATATGATATCAAAAAAGTTCTTCTAACACAAATCTAAGATAATAGGGATTTCAAGTTATATTCACTTTCAGTCTCATTATTTAGTGTTTTTCACAAAACCATTTCTAATTTTAACGTCGGATCCAAATGTTATGCTTAAATTTACCAAAACATTTTATTGGTGCTAATAATTGTATAAATTTCCAGTGTCAAAATTTTGAATGCAATAATTTTATTAAAACAATTTTTGTTAAAAATATGTTCCATTAATGTTTATTGAATGATCTTTTATTCATCGCACCTATTGAGATATTATAAACGAAGTTGCCCTATTAGTACAAAATATTGCACGATGTTCTCCGACGTTTTTAATGCCTGTCAATGTCGGGAAGATATCGTCACAATGTTATTCGGCATTTTGTGCTAATAGGGCATCATTATTATTGTTTCGAAAACGTATCTATTGAACTTTTTTCAGCATTATATTGATTGCTGCTCTTTGTTAGCTGTAAAAAAATTATTCTTTCCTGTCTCCAGTTATTTATGAATTGCATAATAAGATGTTAAATATCTATAAGATGTTCTCAGAACTTTGAGTTGAAAGATTTTCATTTAGAAAATACAAGCCGCATTTGCCAACAACTTTCTCTTCGAGAATATTTGTTCTCTTCATACCAATCAAATCGCTTCTTCTTGTTTTGAGCTTTAAATTTCCTCGAAAACATCTAATGTATATTTCATGATCTGGCTACTGATTTCCGCCGCCAGATCATGAATCAGATAGAGGAATCCATTAGCTCAGAGAGAGAAAAGTATGAAACGAGGAGCAGATGGTGGAAGAATAATAGGGTTGTACATTGAATTGTGTTAACTTAGGTGGCTTATTTTTCTACTTCTTTGATTAATATACCTTGTGTCCCGCGTTATGAAGAAGAGAAACAGGTTTAAATCTGGTAAGCTTGGTTTCGCGTCCATTTCCTTATTTATCAGATTAAATTCATATGAGATTCTAATATGAATTTAATTCTAATTCTAGCATCTCACCCACCAAGTCGACAGAGCCAACCATACTTTGAAGTGCCGATTGTGATAGACATTTAACCTATCAAGTTTGTGAAATCATGTATCTGCTCAGATTCCTGTGCGCATATACCTCTTTATCAACGGCCTTAAATCGCTCATGAAATTTTAGGTTTAATGTAAAAGCAAATTAGGAAAACTTGTCTCCAGGAAACTTTCTCGTGTATTTCCTAATAAAGATATTATTCGTCCTCATTCTCGCATAAAAATTACAGAATTTGGACAAGTATATGCCCTCATTAGGATAAGTGATAATCTTTCACATAAGCACATAAGATGTACAATATTAACACGATGTTGTCCGACATTCTGAATGCCGGTCAGCATCGTGTACATATTATAATGATGTTATTGGGCATTTTGTGCTAATAGGGAAAAGTTATAAACGCTTAGACTTTTTATTTCAGAGTCCAGCTCTTGAGAATTTTTTGCTTTGAAGAAAACCGAGTATGCATTTTGAATGCCTTTTTGTCTGTCGATTAAACCGAAATTTTGACCGAGAATTACAATTTTAATATCAAGATCATATACAAATTACATTTTAAGTTGGTTACATTTTTTGAATTATTGAGTTTACATGCATGTTAATGCGTAAACAACAAATGTCCACTCTTTGGTAGATTTGATGAAAAAATTGAATTTTAGATATGCTAAAATTATGTTAAATTTTATCCATCAAGCTTTATATCTTTTGTACATTTTCGCATGGACAGATCAACCAGAAATTTCTTGTGATTGCATTTTCGCTTAAGACATGGCAAATATAATGTTAATCCAATATACCATTTTCAATCGTCTATCTGAATTTTGGAGTTAGTGTTTTCATAGGCAAATAAAATCATTTCCAAATATGTATTTTCCGAACATGGGGAAATCTAAAACATAACGATTTGTCAAAATCTTGAATTATAAAGTTTATTTATTTATTTTTCGTTTACGTTTATAATATCTTCTCTATATAAACTTCGTGTACGAAAAAGTAAAAATGACACACCATTTTCTTATCTTGATCCTAAATTTCTGCCTAATTCAGCCCATGTCAAAGTCATTCTAAAATATTCTCTTATTCCCTGCTCTCATTCTATTTTTAATTCAACTGAAGTTGTGTAAAAATTACTGCGCCATCAGTTGCCCTTGAGAAGGTCAACACATGTATTGAATTGACACGTGGCTGAAAATCCCATGTTATATAAGACTAGTGATCATTTGTTTCGCCCTCCTTTCCTTACTTCTGCTTTTGAGCCGCGCTGTGGCGAACGTGTTCTGTTCACTAAATAATTTTGCTTTCCTGGGATGAATATTAAAGAGAATTAAAAAGTCCAAAGCGTCTTCTATTTTTTCAAACCTGCCTTCTACTTTTCAGAAATATGCTTATATAATATAGATAGATCAAATCATGTGCGAATCGCATGCTTCCAACTGAAATCTCCAAACTGGCGAAATCTTTCCTTGGCGCTTTGTCGCACAACCGACAAGTACCAGTTACACGAGCAGCCCTTCGTAAGAAGCTTTAATGCTCTGTCTATCTTAGCATTCCATCTTTCTTTTTGACGTTCGCGATTTGGCATCATTGACGATGTCAGAAGCACCCTAAAACAGATTTTGACCCTAAAGGACATTTAAATGCGAATTCAGATTAAGAAATTACCATTTTAAAATTGTTTCGAATGAAGGCTGTATTGAGCTAAATTGTGTGGCTTAAGTTATTGTCTTACCTCATTGCCGACTCCGATACACCCTCTTTCAGGTTTTATTTTTAAAGTTTGAGGATTGTTGGTTTCAATACTGAAATCAATCGATGAGGAATTCTTATTCTCCATGATTATTGTAACATTTGCCAAAGGATAAAATGGTAAATGGAAGTTGCTCGGCACGTTCATTCTTAATTTTTTATCGCACATTTCAAATTGTTGATTAATTCGTTGTTTGCTTCTTCTTTCCGTTAAATTCGGACTTTTACGCAGGTCTTATTTTTAAGAATCAGTAAGACTAATTTCTTCGAAATATTATTTTATTGCCTATATCAAAACAATATTCGTGCAACAAAAAGATGTAGTAATTGTTGACTTGAAATAACGTAACACTACATTTATCCTAGAAAAACATTCTATTATCATTATTTTTTCCTTTTTAATCTTTGTTATATAATACTTTGTTATAATTTTCATGTAATACCATACACTACAATTAATTATTTCTCCATCTCTCTATTAATAATAGAGACGAATGTGTGTGTGCTAACTCTCTACAAACCAGATCGTTTCACTTACAACTACCAAATTTGACGCATATGAACATGGAGGGTGAAAATGTGCGCATATGAACGATTTTTTTAAAAAAAAATTGAATTAATTTAATTTTAAGCTGAATATTATCGGTTTTCCGTAATAACGCCCAAAAATTGTGAACAAAAATAAATTTTACATCTTTTTAAAATTTTAAAAATGGTCTTTCTAAATGTTATTCATGTAATAATTCGTGTTGTAATAATAGTGTTAATTATTGCCAATTATTTGGCAATTTTTTTCAAAAAAATATTTTTTAAATCTAATTTCCAACAATAAAATTCAAACTATTCAGTAAAGTTCAAACTGTTTTCAGTGTTTCATCAACTATCTGATCATGTAATATTCTTCTACTACTGAAAGTTAAAGAATGAGGATTTTGTTTAATATGTGTGTAGTTTACGAAGCGGGTTAAAAAAAAAATGAATATCACTACTGAGAAATGTATAAGATAAATTAACTACACATTTACATTTTTAATAGATTGGTCATAATTAGAGTTTCATGTGCGCAGTGAACGAAACATATGCAAGATAAATAAAGTAAAATATCTTGAACGTCTGGTAATTTAACAGTCTCATGTACACCAAGTTATGTCTTAACGACTTAAATGAAAATAAAGATAACCGATATGTTTAAAAAATCAGCTGGTCGCTAAAAAGCAACTAATTAAAAGTAATGGATTAATGGAAAATGAATTGATAAAATTGAGAACTCTAATATAGAGAAAGTTTTTAGTGGGATTGTAATGAGATCTTGAATGCTTATATATTTTCTCACGATTTTCAAAAATATGAAATTAATATCTTCATCAAAGTGCATGATAGCAACACACGACAAGAAAGAGCAATGCGCAAACAAGCAACTGGATCACTCAAATTTGCCCGATTAATCTGGAACTTCTTTTAGTTCTGAATGTTCTGTTCAGTTTGAATACGATTAATTTCTAAACGATTGGTTGTCATTTCAGTAAATGTTTATTATATTTTTAATTAAAAAAAGTTCAATTTTTATCCCCATAAAAACCATTTTTAGGGAAAACACTTTTTATCTTTAAAAAAATATCATAATTACTATACTATTAAACATAGTTTCTAAAAGCGGGTCTTTTAATTTAGCGTATTAAAACAAAAGCAAAAATCGATTTGACATTTCTTTTTAATAAACTTGAAAAACAGTTAAAATAAAAGAGTAGATAAATCACAAAGAATTAAGAAATATTTATTTATCGTTTCAGTCGTTACATGATCTTTCATAAGTTTTAAAAGTAAAATATTGGCAAGATAGTATCTATTAAATATTGGAAGGAATACCAGTACGGTGGAGTACTGGATGTGATTTCGAATCCGAAATAACTGAATAAGGGCTTGGCCGAAATGTATAGTTCTTTACTGTATATAACGATCATAGAAATGATGAATATTATTACGAATGGTATCAAAACGATGCATGTATAGCAAAATATTCTCTTTGAGAAATGACTTTTAAAGAATCGACTTTCATTTATATCAGAAGGTTGATCAGTATGCTTGATTTTCATTTTTTTAGAAACATCTATCAATACCAACTTTCGCTTTTGCTTCGAACAAACAGAACATTTGCAATTAACTTTATGGTGCTTAGGAATTTTTTTTAATTGTTTTCCTCCACTAATTCCTTCTTCAGATAATTCCTTGTTTTGTAATTTCAGCTTCATATGCTTTCTCATTTTAGAGTCAATATAGTTATCATCTTTGAAATCTTTGTTAAACGATCGGTTTCCCTGTATGCAAGCATTTCCCTTGCAATTGCAAGACATTTTGCAACAACAACAATTACAACATTTGCAACAACAACAATTACAACATTTGCAACAGTTATGTACACAACCACAACAAACGTTTCCACTTTTCTCTCGAATGCAGTGTTCTAGGTGTTGGCATTTATTTTTATTGGAACATTTAATTCCTACAGACAAACCATTATCTGCAGTTCGGCAGCAGTAATTAGAGAGATGGTCGCAATTAGAACATTGATTTTGGAATATTTTCTTTTCGTACTTTCTCTTGGTGGCTAGCTTCGAGCAATGGTTACATCGACATTTTGTAGTTTCTTTGATTGCTTCTTCAACATCTGAGCTATTTTCATCATTTTCCCCTTTTCTGCTTGATCTTGTCTTAAAATGTTCTGCATTAATGAGCTTAAATTCATTTGGAGATTCAAATTTGACAGTTATCTCATTGTGTTGAGGTACTTTTGGATGTGTCACTGAAACACCTCTTTTTGAAGAAGGCTTGAAGAAGATTTCATTCTTGCTGATGGCTTCATCGGATTCGTCGGGTTTTAAATGTCTTTTCTTAGAATGTTTAAGGTAGCAATTCTCACGTTTTGGGTGCGTAAATCCATAATTTTCGTCTTTGTGTCCCTCAAAGGTGTTTCCTTCATGTATTGCATGATAATGATCTGAATGAAGCTTGTAATTTTCAGTTGAATTGCAAAAGATGCAATATTTTATTTTGAAAATTAGACTTTCGTTCTTATGAGTAACTACTACTTTTTTAGGACGTCTAACAGTTATGAATACCTGCAACAATGAAAAAAAAAATACTGATGAGATGGATATATTTCAAACGTTTAGCTTAGTCAATAATTTTTAAAATTGAATTTATGCTATATGTTTTATTTATGGATAGTTAAAATATGGGGGAAAAAGTATGAAAATAAATTACACCATTCATTGAATTCAAATTCATTTTTTAATTATGATTCTATTAATAAGTTACACGATGGTTTCAATCCATTAGATGTCCCTTTCTTATGACAAATGAAATTATGACAGTCATCTAACATGTATTTAGACGTATTTTAAAGTACTTGATTATGCTAAAAACTTTGATTTCAGATCAACTTGATGTTTTTTGTAGATCCTACTTTTCTGTTTCCAAACCCCCTTACAACTTTTTTGCAAGTGTATAAGAAAAAAGGCAATAATTATTATAATATACTTTGTCTGAAATATAACCAAACTAGAAGTAGCATTCTGAAACAGAAATAAGCCTTAAAACTTTAAGGAGACTTAAGGTATGCATTTCGTGAAAAACTCGACATCTATAAAATTACTAAGGAATTTTATTTATTACAACAAAGCCAATTTTCAAAATCTGCAAAGAGCTATTATTACAGTGTTTCTTCACATTTGCATTGTCAGTGCCCAAAAGATATCGATGATTAGCGATTACTAATGAATAAAGGTGTTCTGCAAATAATACAAGGATAGACATAAGGCCTATTTGAAAAAAAATTGAGCTACCAAAAATTACTGCTAGAAGATTAAGAGATGAACTATATTAGTTTTTAACTTATTAACTCGTCTTATAGTAGGGGAAAATAAAAGTGATATGAAAAGTTCATTTTAAGATATTTAGAAAAAATCTAAATTTAAAATTAACAGTATTAAGATATTTCAGTTGCGAATTATCCACAGCTATCAAATATTAAAAATGTTTTGTGAAATTTTAGGTAATATTTATCCGTTCAACGGAATTTGTTCTAGCAAATGATATTTTAATAGAAGAAAAAAATGTCTTTAATTTCTACATTGAATTGTATTTCATTTTGAAAAGAATAAATAAATTATTGATAATTTTTAGGGTATGTAAATTAGAAAATGTGTAAAAACGATCAAGAATTCTATATTCGACATTCTTGATTCTCTGTAGAATGTTACAATTTGGCTTTCTTTCGAAATAATTTTAGAGGAAAGCTAATTATTTAATATTGACTTAAATTGAGTAAATTTATTTTAGCAGACGATGTTTTTTTAATTCACCCTAGAATTTTTTTTTCAGTTTTTTAATCAAATGGCATTTTAATTTGATATTAAAAAATTATTCGTATATTTTAACTAATTCTTTTAATTATATTTTCAGCTTTTGGCAATGCAGTGTATATTTTTAACGAAATGCCAAAATTTCCCTTTAGTATTTTGATGGCTTGTGGAAGATTAGAATTCGAAATTTTTTATTAAATAAATACTTCTTAATAAAGAAAATCAATCTTTTTTATAATTTGATAGAGCAATAGATAATAAACGATTGCCAGAAAACTAACAGCTAAATTTTAAGATGAAAAATTAAATTTAATGGAAACTGTCGAACAGAATAAATCTATTGTTCCAATAACATAACATTTGATTTATAAATGTCAAATATTTCTTTAAATATATTGGTGCATATACCTCTCCTCCTGGACTTATGCATCCTGCTCTTGGATCGATTTCAAGAGATTCTGGACTGTTTGTACCAACGATGAAACACACAGCAGAATCATTATTGTTCTCTAACACTGCAGTCGCCATTGCTTTGGAAACGAAAGGCAGGCGGAATTGCTCAGGCTTTACGGTAAGGGTCAAGCTTTCGTTACTTCTTTTTTCTTTCATTTCATTCAATGTATTGTCTTTTTCTTCTGAACTACCTGATTGAGAATTATAACCAGATTTTTTCCTAATATTCAGATGATGCCTGTGATATGCGGGTGACATAATTCTGTTTCTGTAATTAGATTTTTAGATTAGATATCTTAGATTATAGGTTTTGATCGAGTGTTTCAGAAATTAAAATTACATAAAGCAAATAGTAGTATGGTATTAGAAAGTAATTATTGTTACTTTCTCTTTTAATGTTATAGCAACTAAACAGTTACAACAATATGCGACAATTATGAGAATATTTCGATAGATACATATCGCAACACAATAATTTCTAAATTCCTTTATTAGGAGCCTTCATTGTTGATTATCTTCCAAGAAACATATTCTTAAGTGAAAATATGATAAAAATGTAATTCACTGATGCAGAATTCAATTCAACCATCAATTCTTTGTGTTCTAGAATTCTGATCTTAATAATGAATTAATAAAAAGTCAACAAATAAAAATTGAAAGAATAGCATATGTTTACCATGAGACTTCACTAAAAACTGTGGATCGAAAATTTACAGAGCATTTACTTCCTAAAAAAATAGAAACGAACTGTATTGTGGACTAAACCATAAATAATATCTAAAAAATATTTAATTTTTCACTAAAGCATTTATATGTATTTTGATTTATTTCATGTTCGTAAAAATAAAGAATTTAGTCATTAATTTTTCACGCATTTTTTTTATGTATTAGAGGTTTGAAATTTTGTACACGTATATTCCGGATGATTAGTACACTATTTGAATATTTTTTCAGTTTTTATTATTAGAAAATCAAAAATGAAAGTTAATTTCATTTTGATTCCTTATTAGTGATGCTATCTATAAGTGATTTTAGGAAATAGTAAAATTAGAATGTAGAAAGTATTTAAAATAAATATTTTCTAATTTCACACGACACTAATGTTGGTATCCTCTTCTCCAAACTTTTTCACCTTATCAACAGGAGGACGTTGAGCTCTGACGAATTTAACATGCACCTGGGTTTTATGTTTGAAATACGATTCTGCTGGTTCCTGCTGGTGTGATGCGGATTTGCAGAAGAGATGACAACTCTGGTGTAGTCAAGATAAAACAATTCGAAACAGAAAAAAAATATTATAAACTATTGAAATATAAAAGAAAGAAATGAGATTTTAGTTATTTATGAAGACAATATATTAAATTAATGCTTATTAACGGTAATATCTCATTAAATTTTTTGAAATATATGCATTAGTGATATATTTCCTTTGTAGCATGATTCTACAATTTTTTCCAAAAGAAGCTTCATTCATATTCAGTTTGAATTGATTTATGTCGTCAGATGTCCAGGGTTGTATATACTTTGACTTCGAGAATCTGTTTTGAATTTTACGTGCAAATTAATATATCGCGATAAAAAAAAGATTTTATTTTTTGCATTTACATCTTATTTTTACAAAAAATCCTAGATACAAGTCCTAAAGTTTAAAAAAAATTACTTGGAGATGTATCATAGTATATCAATGCTACAAATGCTAGCGTTAGATCAAATACTTTGAATTGCTGAGAACCAATATACAAATACATTCTCCTTTATTATTGTTAGAGATTACACAATAAACTCCGATGCTCGGGCCACGGTGGCCTGGTGGTAAGGTCTCGGCTTCGGAACCGGAGGGTTTCAGGTTCGAGGCCCAATTCCACCGAAGAACCGTCGTGTAAGGGGGTCAGTTGCACGTTAAATCCGTCATGACCAAACGTCCTCCCGCTGGTGTGGTGTGGTGTGGAGAGGGGGGTGCCAGCTCAGGTGTCGTCCTCGTCATCTGACCGTGGTTCAAAATTACGAGGTCCGTCCCAAAATAGCCCTAGTGTTGCTTCAAAACGGGACGTTAATATAACCAAACCAAACCAAACCGATGCCAATTTATTATAAAATACACATTTTATAACTAGGTTTTGATTCGGCAAGCAAGGTTTGAAGTTTAATCATTATCCTGTTTGAAATTAGAGTTCAAGTTTTTGGCGAAATGGCACATAAAGAAAATTAAGGGAGTTCATTGCATAATGCAGTCCGGTTGTCGGTAAAGGTGGTTAGTTTTAAGCAAAATGAAGGTAATCACACTTAAAATAAACGAATGTTCGACATAATAAATTTTTGCATCCCAGCCCCAACGAATAGGATTGTTATAATATGGCCAATGTGAAGAATAATACTGAATGAAAAGTAGCGAAAGTCATAGAAATATATATGATTAATTTGAAAAGAAATAAAAGTGATTTTTGGAATGTGTTTGATTTTCAATTGTTTATTGATATGAATTAAAATTATTCATATGTGATTAGTTAAATGACTTATTAAGATATAAAACTGATTTTTTTCAAATTTCAAAGGTGTGGATAAATTGAAATTATTATACGTAATGCACGTATGTATATATCTATATATAACTCATGGCTGTATTGGTTAATGAACAAAGTAACTTTAGTACTAGTTTTGATTGAATTTGCATAGATAAAGAATATGTTGTAGAAAGAATGATTTCATAGATCAGCCATCCAATTCAAAGAATGAGAAGACACACAGACAGACAGACAGAGACAGAGAGAGAGAGATTGTATGTGCCACACAAAGAAGAAGAAATTTTGTAGCAAAATGCTGAACAAATAGAGAAAATGCGACTCGGAAACTTTTTTAATAGTTAAGAGAATATATACTTTTCTGAGAAGATGGGACTATGTCTCTGTTTCACAAAAATAAATAAAGGAAATATTAGTAAAAAATTTGAAGTTAGGATTGAATTAAATTTTCTCTTGTTAAATTCATTTTCCATTGAAAGATGACGCAGTGAAAAAATATCTTTTTATTTTGAGTACAGAGAAGGCTTATACTATTAAAATATATTTTTTATAATAAAAGTTATTTAAAAATCAATCGGGATTTTACGAAGTTTATTGGTTACTTTTGTCATGGCACGTTTTTTTTTTTTTTTTTTTTCTTTCTGATTATTTTTTATGCATTTTCTTCTGGTTGTGTGACACATTTGAATATTTTAGCTACTGGAAGGTATTTATCCCAATCTGATGGAGTTTCTGGAATTTTCGTCTCTCTTTTATGTACAAATATAATTGAAATTGCAAATATTATTAAAGGCGTTATCAATATGAAAGCTGTGAACCAAATCATTTTCTTTAAACAATTTCTTACAAACAACACTTTTGGATTTATATCTGATGGTATACCAACATGCTTGATTTTCATCTTCCTAGAAATATCGGTTGACACCATCTTTTGATTTCTTTTGGAATTTCCATAACATTTACAACGATTTTTGAGAGTTTTTCTTTCAGTAGTTTTTAAAATATTGAGTTCTTTATCTTGTAAATATTTCATGCGTTTCGTCATCTTACAGCCGGTATGTTTATCATCTTCGATGTTTCTTTTTGATGAATATACATTATCTTTGAAACTGCAACAAACTTTGCAATGGTAGAATGGAATGCCAATGCAACTTTTTGATCGCTTTTGTAAGTGACCAGAACAAAGGTCTTCATATTTTTGTGGAGCGCAGTGCTCTATTAGTTGGCATTTCTTTTTATTGGAACACTTCATTCTTATGGATAAAGCGTTGTCTTTATTTTGATAGTAGTAACTAGAGAGATGGTCGCAGTCAACGCATTTGAAGCAGTGGCTTTCAAACCTTTTTTCACACTTTTTCGTAATTTTTGGCATTGAGTAATGCTTATATCTATGTATTGAAGAGATTTTCATATCCTTATAATCTTCTAAGCTCTTGCTTCCACAGATTTCTTTTCTATACAAACCTGGCTTAAAATAATCTTGATCAATTGAATTAAATTCATTACTAGAAAAGATAAGTTCATGATGTTTGGGTAATTTAGGATGGTTTGCAGAAATATATTGTTTAGGGAAACGTTTAAAAACACTTAAATTCTTAGTAATAATTTCATAGGATTTTTTAGGCTTTAAAAGAATTTTCTTAGCACATTTTGAGTTGCAACATTCTTGAATTGGGTGGGAAACTCCATAATTTTCTTCAGTGTTTTTTACAAAGATGTTTATGTCTTGTCTTGTACGATAATGGTCTGGATCGATTCTGCAGTTTACGTTCGAATTGCAGTGAGTGCAATATTTTATTTTAAAAACCAGGATTTCATTCTTGTAATCAACTAATACCACCTTCGGACGTTTAAGGGTTATGAACATCTGAAACAACAAGAAAAAGCACTGATGAGATATACGTTTCCAAGCTTTAACTTAGAATCATAAACATGATATTGTTTTTAGAACCTTTTTAATCGTTTGTAATCGAAAGTATTTAGTTTCAGAAATAACATTTGAATTACAAAAACTAATTTTTAGAATAAATAAATTAGAACAAATAAAAAAAAATCAACATTTCTGTATTCGATGAATCGTAGAATACTAGAATTCATTTCTTATTCTGGATAAATATTTTTTTCTCTTTAATTTTGAGATTACAAATCGACTATTACAATTTTAAAAAAAACGAGTTTAAAAATTTAAGTTAAAAACAAACGATCTTAAGTAAAAAGCTAAATAAAAAAACGAGTTTAATTTTTGAAATAACATTTGAATTAAAGAAAATAATTTTTAGAATTATTCAATTAGAGTAAATGAAAAAAAGTTCAACATTTCTGTATTCGATGATTTGTAGAATATAGAATTCATTTCTTGTTCTGGAAAAATATTTTTCTCTTTAATTTTTAAATTACAATGCGACCGACCATTTCATTTTTAAAAAACGAAAGAAAATAAATGATTTTGGGCTTGAGGAGTTATTATGAAGAAAACTGATAGCTAAATTTCAACAAGTGTGAAAATATATTTAGAAATGGTTAAAGGTATCAAGTAGAATACGAATGAGATTTTCGACAATGTAATGTCCGAGACATGCAAATCCAGAAATTTAGAGAAGAAATTTTTATTTAAAATATTGATGTAAATGCCTTAACAGGATATGTTTCAAAGTTTTAACACAGAATTATAAACATGATTAAAAGAATATTTATTCCGAATATTTTAATCGTTTTTGCAGTTGAAAGTATTTGGCCTTCGTGATAATACTTGAACTACACAAAATAAGTTTTAGAATAAATAAACTAGAACAAATAAAAAAAAGTATCAAAATCTCTGCATTCGATGGGTTGTAAAATGTTATAACTCATTTCTTGTTATGGACTGAAAATCGGTCTTCTTAATTCAAAAGAATGAAAGAAAATAAAAGAATTTGGGCTCCAAGGAGTTAGGAAGAAACTGATTACTAAATTTTAGCAAAAATAGTTAAAATCGGATATGCGCAAATGATTAAAGCTATCAAGTGAAATATTTATGAGAACTTTCGACATTGTTGTGTTCGAGATATGCAAATCAAGAAATTTAACCATTTTTTTAAAAAATATATTAATATTAATACCTTTTTCCCTGAACCTATGCATCCCGTTTTTGGGTCTATTTCAAGAATTTCTGAGCTATTTGTACAAACTATGAAACACACAGCAAAATTGTTATTATTTTCCAATACTATAGTTTGGAATTGTTTGGAATTTATGGTTAGTTTAACGCTTTCATGACTTCCCTTTTCCTTCGTTTGACTCAACAGGTTATCATCTTCCTCAGAGTTAGCTGACTGAGAATTGTAATTTAATTTTTTCATAGTATTTGAATGACATGAATTATGTATGCGTTAGATAATTCTTTTTCTGTTGTAAGATTTTCAGACTGTTTTTTCTGGGAGGGTGTAATAGCTTTTAATCGAGAGGTTCCGGAAATTAAATTTGCACAATGTGAAGTATTGATCGAAATTTGATTTTCATGATAATATAATAGTTTTAACAATGGTACGATGAAGAATGATCAAGCAACAAAAGCATAATAAACGTTTTACTTAATTATTTAAAATTTTTATTGTTGGATTTAATTTGTTTATTTTTAAATAATTCGAAAGTAAACACGTTTTTTCCAGATGCAAATGTACTATATTCTGGAAAATACTTTAAACAAATCTTTATGGTCTGGAAAAGGAATATCCGAGATTCGATTCATACATATAACTAAAAATACGAGAGTTCTACATTTTTTCCTCGTTCAGTAATTAAGAAATTTGAAACATAAATAATTTATTATTATTATTTTTTCAAATTTTAATTTTCTCAGAGATGAGGGTTCGATATACTAATCTTTTTAAGTACATTCCGATCACAAATAGTAGAACTGCAGTGGCTATACTGACAACCTGAAAGCACATAGAAACAAAATAAATTGCAGACTTATTACTGTCAATGTTATAAATCGGTTATCTTTTTCCACTTATAATGAAGTTGAATGTGTGTGTGTGTCTGCCTGGTCTCTACAGGCTAGATTGTTTGATCCAGAACTGCCAAACTAACACATATACATTTCAGATGGTGGAAATATGCATCTAGTATCGAGTTTTTAAACATTAATTAAACTTTTCGGGGTTTTCCGCAAGAATTTACTAAATTATTACAGCTTAAATATGTATTTTTCATTATCTTAAAATTCAAAAATCGCCTATTCAGCGACTCCTATTTAATTGCTGCAAATTTTTTACTTTTAATTAATTAATATTTAATGATGTTTTAATGTCTATTTTACAATATTTTCACTTTATAAATGAAAGTCAAATCGTTTTCATTGCTACAATAATATTTTATCCTGCTTTCCCTTTTCCGTTGTCAATGATGAGATAGAAGTACGGTACTATATAGAAGATATCGCAGGCAAAGACTATTGAAATATGATCAGGATATGAAGATTCTGCTTATATTTTCATGGTGAATAGGGTTGACAGCATAAGGAACACTTTTAATAGAATTTTTAAAATTTTATTGCGTTTACGATTAAGGCTTCGCTTCAAAATCAAGCAGTGATGAAAAAATTTAAATTGCAACCATTTTTAAACCCTCGCCCTTTCCTGTGATATGTTTGAATGAATAAAGACATAGACAGAAAAATGAATAGCATAATAATTCAGTAAAAATGTGAAATTCACGGATAATATCAATATTTCTTAAATTATTGTTCGTCAATACTGTGCAATTCATTCATGGTTTTACCAAAGATCCGCGCCGGCGTCCTGGCATAGGGGTAGCGCCCGTGATCTGGGCGTCCCGGGTTCGGGCATGGTTGTCCTTCATTTGTTCTATCTGTGAGATGCACGAATGTGCCCCCCTGTAAAAAGGGGCTGTGCAAGCGAATGTGATGCGTGAGTAGCAAAATCGTACTCTTGGCCCTAGTTGGCGCTACTAAAATAAGAGACGTTCCCTTTCGGCTTAAAATCGTTGATTTCAAATCAGCGGGCTTGCCTATAGCAAGTGCCATTGGAAACAACAAACAAAGATCCGCAATTTTATGCCCGAGAAAGGGATAGTACTTTTATACGAGAATATACGAGAAAGGTTTGGAGAGACTAATCACACTGGCTTAACTGGAATTGAACATTTCATACAAATAAAGAGACTATATTAAGCTGAATGTTTTTATTCAGTTTAGTGTTATTACATTTATTTCTATTTACAGAATCATAAAATAAAAACATTAAAAATCTGTATGTAAAATGAATAATTTTTAGAATAAGTATTACAACTAATTTTATTTCACAACAACAGAGCCTTCTTTCTCTAAATCAAGTTACATCACAAATGGTTTCACTATACTAGAAATACAAACTTTTTACCAAAATGGAGAATGTATCAAATAATCTCAGTTGGGCTTAAAATCTTAAAATAATCGTCTCGTAAATTCGACAATGTATGAATTTTAAAAGTACTCAAAAGTTATAACAATACAGCATAAAGTACTTTTAAAATTCTTATCAAGTAACTCATCTACTTTTATATATATAAATGGCAGCATTGAAGTTTTGAAGAAAATTATTGAAATCGTTTGCAAATATTTTTTATCAGTAAAAATACAAAACTAGAATATTTTATCTATTTAGCGAATGTATATGGAATAGGGTTTTGAAAAGTTGAAAGGTGTAGGTATTATTGTAAAATTTTATTTAAGAAGATATAGAAAACGCTACAAATTTCAAAAAATTCTAGACTGAAGAGCATTTTATTGATTTTAATTGAGAGAATTTAAAAATTTCTAATTTTAATCTTCAACACTGTAAAAAAGAAATGGAATCTCTTTAAATATCAAAAACCGTTGTTCCAAAGATTAAAAAAAATATATATTAGTAGTTTTCTTTAAAAGAAAAAAGTGGAAATAAAAAATTATTTGTAATTTATCATATAAGAAATTAAATGAAATTTTCTAGAAATACATGCGAAGTTCGAGAAAGTAAATGCCATAACTACAATTTGTTTAGAAAACAATTCTAGTAAATAACCTAAAAGACTATTGTAATTTTTGAAATTTTTAACGTTACAAATACTAATTTTCATTACTAAAAAAATTCTGTCGATCAAAAATTTACAAAATACATATTTAAGCACCATTTACAGTGTTTTTAAATAAAAAAAAATATTCAATAGTTTGTATGAAACTTAAGAAATTGTTTGTAGAATAAAAAAAAGAATTTCTTAAAGACCTATATATTTAAAAAGTGCCACATTATTTAGATATAAGCTTTTCGAATATTGGCTTCTAAAAATTCTATAAATTATCATATTGATGAAAGAAATTTGTAACTCTTTAATTAGTTTGAATTAATAAAGGACGGCTGATATAAATATATTTAAAATTATTTTAATCATTAGTGGCAGTTATTGGAATATTTAGTTTGTATTTCTAACTTAACCTTATTTTTACTCTATAGGGGGGAAAGTCTTTACTCTACAGGGGGTAATCATTGTTATTTTCATTAAAAAGTTTTTTTTTTCAATTTTAGCAATGTAAATGGTTAAAATTAAAATGATAGACCCCACATAATTACTACTAGCCTCTTCATCCCTACATTATTATCTTGTAACCTCTAAACAAGTATTCTTGAGTTTTTCTTAACGCAGTAGTACCTTATGCACTTCAGATTTGCAATAAAGAGAAAAATATATAATTTAAACCAAAAGATAATTATATATTATAAAAATAAGAATCGGCAATTTTTCATTAAAAGAATTTTATTAACGGTTAAGCAATGAATTATTTGGCTTTTAGCCGTTTACGAAATTTCATAAATGACAGGTATACTCGATGCTCATTTTTGACAACAGCTCACCTTAACAAAAAAAAAAAAAATCTGCAATATTTTGAATGCAAAATAACTTGACTAAACTAATTGATTAAGTAATAACAACAGAATATAGCAAAACCTACAGAGCTACTTAAGTATAAAATTGACAAAACTGTTCCATCTTCATAGGATTTTTTTCGTTTAGTTGGAAACTGTTTTACAATTTTTTATTCGAGAAATGAATACACAATTTCATGTTACGTCGAAATCAATTATGAATTTAAACCCGATATGAGTAGAGCCTCACTGAGGGTGGTATTTGTCACACCAGAGAATTTCTGTTCTTAGACTTTGTAGCCGAAATTATTGAGATATTTTAAAACTGCAGCATCTATAATGTTATTACTAAAACAAATATTCCTTTTCATAGTAATAAAAAGTAAAATTAAACTGAAGAAACATTTAATTACCAATACCATGGAAAAAAGAAAAATTGGTAATAAATTATTATAAAAACATTTATGCTATATTCTAGATGCCATAATGCTTTTAATTTATAGGAACGATGAATTAAAACAATCTAACTTCGCGATTATTGCTTTATCAATAAATTATATCAATAGAGCAGCAAAAATCTGAAATAGATGAATAAATAATTTCTTGGTCAAACAGATTTTATAAAAAAATTAAATACATCGAAGATTTTAACGACAATAGTTTTCATTGCTGCTTAATACGATATTATTTCTAGCCAAATATTTTCATACTTTATACTGAGAGGACAAATTATTGCACACTTGTTAACATGTGAAATATTTTATTTAGTCGAAGGCTACGAAAAAGATGTCAAATACTATAGAATTTCAAATGGCGCATAAAGATGCATTCATTGTAACCAACTATTGTGCACAATAGCTGCCTATCTGCTGTTGTCCATGTTTTGTGTTAGTGCGAGTAGTTGAAATGATAGCAGGTTAGCAAGACAGTGACAAACAGTTGCCTTGAAAGAACATTTGACGTTAACCCATCTAGGTCACGTGATCTTCCTGAGATAGGCATGGCCTTCTATTTCACCGTAATAGTTGGCTTAGTGTGAACGCTAGTTAAGAAAGAATTATAATAAAAGTACCAGCATGAGTGAATTTGATCACTAGGAATGCATTGAATTTACCTATCAAGATGATAAATTTGATAATTGAACCAAACTTTTGTTTATTTGCCATGAAATTATTGGAAGGGATATTAATGATAATGGGAAATATTGGCAAAATCTGTGTTAATCATAAAATAAGTGTCAATAAACTATTAATAGAAGTACATCATTAATACCATTTCTGTCACATAACAGAGCATAGCTATATCGTTAAAAGAAATTCCCACATAATTTAAGGTATGCCAAGTAAAAAGATGCAAATAAAGACCTTTGACTATCATAAAAAAAACGTGTGCTTTATGATTGTGAAATATGGCGTTTTACTGTTTATCGTTATTTTATCACCATGTCACTTTGTCAAATGAATCACTTATCACCTACGAATAGCTCGAAAATAATCTAAACACATTGGATCTTTTCTTGTTAATTTGATAATGTGGATGCAATGAATCAGGCAATATACTCATTTGAACTTCCATATGATCTTATATAAACCTTTTATAATCCTCTAGCACGCTCAGATTACATATATTATATTAATTAGTTCAGAATTTGCTGAAACTTATCAATCTTTTCCTGATAACTGTTACCATCTTCTAAGATGGTGATCCCTTTTTTTATTGCTAACAAATTAGACAAATGTTAATAGTAAACGATTGAGTTCACTTTATGGTATTCACGTGGTATCTAAAATCAACATAAACTTATATGTCGATCTAGAACTTTATTTTTGATGATTTGTATGCTTACATAAAGTAGTGAAAATACATAAAACCTTAACCTAAACATTTGTATTTTATCATTTGAATTTTGTAGACTTCATTGTTGAACTGCCAAAATGCACAAAATGAATCACTGACATTCAAAATTCACTAAAAGCGAACTTATATTTTTATAATATTAGCGCTATTTTGTTAAATAGCTTATTAGGGATCACATGGTTTCTACAACTCCGTTCACTATTCTAAAAGAAGGTTTCAGTGGGAATAAAAATTTGTCCTCTCAGTATATTAACTTCCACTGTTTGGCATGAAAACAGGATATCTTTTTCTTTTGAAATGACACTAACATCAATCGAATGATTAATGAATAAATAAAATGCACCAAAAAATCATATGAATTTACAGTGTTAAAATACAAAGACTGACATGGAAGTGTAACGATCATGTCCTTCCACGTATGCACCATATTTTTCAAGTGATAGTCTGATATTGCAGCGGTGGACAGCAAAAATAAACTGCACCTTTCTCTGCAGACTCAAGCTCAGAATTTCAGAAAAGTACATCTTCTGGCGAATAGAACTGCCTGAAGTTGATGGTAGGTGCGGAACGAAAGCCGTTAGCCCTTCGGACATGACTTTCTGCATTTCGTTTGCAGTCATCGAAGAGGCTGATACAGCTTTCATTGATGGTAGATGGCATGACAGCTTCTCCACCCCCGTTGAGGAGGTCTGGAAGGGGATTTCGAAGGTCGAAGTGGGCAGGTGGGCGAAGAATGGGAGATGACTTGCCCAATGGCAAGGATTCGCAGTCCATGACTTCTTTTCCTAACAGCCAATACGTTCTCATTTCCCCTTTTCCCTGAAAGAGATAATAAGCATTATTTGAATCAAACCTTCAGAATCAGTACGGTTTTAAATAAATTTGTTTATAAATTTTAGAAGTGTTTAAAATAATTATAAAATATACCATGAAATTGCATTTTAATTTCTATTGTGATGATTTAAATATTTATGCTCTAAAATAGCAAAATTCCATGCAATATTTAACCGGGTATTTGTAACTTGATATGAGTTCTGTAATGATTTAGGACCTTAATTCGAAGACGTACAGATATTAATAACTGAATAAAAAGGAATAATCAGTCATTCATGATTCTTTAGGAGTGGGCATACTTTAGGAGAGTACTAGTGTTAGCTGCAGGATCAATTGATTCATGGAGATCATATGTTTTTCATCTAGTACTCTCACACCTTGGCGCTACAGTGAGCAAAAATGTGCTATAAGTATTTCTGATATTAAATTCATTTCCTCTTCATAAATTCAAAAATTATCTGTGAAATATTTTAATATTTATGATGGCAGAAGAATAAACGGTATTCTAGAAATTGTATTTCGTATCAAATTGTATGTATAAAGCTGCAAAAGACTTATAAATTATATTAATGGAAACGTACTGACATTAATTCTGCTAATCACACCGTATGAAAAACATTAAATACATTTGAATCGGTTTTTCAGCTTCAAAGTATTTAAAGGAATACGAAATTTCAGAAACTGACATGAAATATTTAACTAACTTAGTACAACTTTACTATTAAAAACAAACTCCAAATTCCACTTTTTTTATATTGTTATTTTCAAAGCGTTATAGAAAAAATACAAATGCTACAGTTGTAGAAAATTATTGAAAATAACCTGTTGTACAACGGAGTGAAGATGGTTCAATAACGGATTGAAGTGTATAGCAAATAAAAATTAAAAGTGCTTTTAAAATATTAAAGCAAAAAAAAAAAAAAAAAAAAAAAAAAGGAAAGAAAGAAAGAAAACCTTGCTCCCAGTTGCAATTAACGGAAATTGGAATTTCAATAAAATAATGAGATGAGTAAAGGAAATGATAAAGTTTTTTAAGAAGCAAAGAGTGCATGAAAAAAATGTGTACTTTTATAGGAATGAGTCCTCTTTCTTGCAAAACATAACCACCTAGTTTGTCTAGTATCTGTTTGCATGCTTCACTCACATGAATTTTCATTGCTGAAAATACAAAAAACAAGCAAATCAGTCATAAAAATGCACAAAAATAAAGTTACTGACAAGAAAGTACTAACAGTGAACATCAAAGTATTATAATTAAAAAGGTAGAAAAATTATGCTACTCAAGACCATTCTAATTTCTAGATTATTTTTTTAAAAAAAATAATAATTTTAAAGTACCATAGCAAACGATAATTTAACAAGCTAAAAATATAGCAACTGAAGAAAAATTTTCAACGTATTTAACCCTAATTTCAGTTTGGCCGATACAAAAAGCAAATCTTAAACAAAAAGGTAATGAAAATTTGAAGAAAGAAAATATGTAATATGTATACCTTCTCCTGTTGATTCCATTCTTGAGGCTGTATTGACGGTATCTCCAAATAAGCAGTATCTAGGCATCTTTAACCCAACGACACCAGCCACACATGGGCCTAAAACAATGAACGGAAATGCAAGTTATTCAAGTACTTAATGTGTTAATTTTTTTGTAAGTATTTTGGTTTAAAAATAGCAATGTAAAATAGAGTTACAGTTTTAGAGACAACGGCACTAATGGTTTTAATTTGATTTAATTGTGAATGACACGTATAAGGTTTACATAGATCATCATATAGAGAAATTACTCATAATCAGAAAAAACTATAGTTAAGTGACTTGTCAGGAACTCGGATTCCCATACAATGATTGTTTTTGGTATGTCCAAGCCTTATTCTCATAAATCTATTTTGGACATTTTATCTGATGTATATGATAACCTTTTACTTTATACACTATAAAAACTCTCCTGTACCAGAGACTTATTTTGTACTTCTGACATCATAAAAAAGACTAGCATCTGTATGCCTGAGTTACCTTTAAAGTTTGGAATTAACCTTACATGACATCCAGTCTGTACATATATAATATAGTATGTTCAATATAGTATGTTTTTGACATGTATTAAAATAAAACGAATCAATTACAATTAATATTGCTTTGTACTAAACTGCTAAACATTATAAATAAAAAAATGTTATTTTTAAAATTTAAAGAAATATTTTCAATTTCAATTAATAATTAAATATATATCTACAAATATTGAATAGAAGTATATCAAATTTCGATGTCAATCAAAATAAGAAGAACTAAAATACTGCCTAGAAAAATGTTAGTCTGCAGTTCATCAACAAATTCTAATAGAATCCCATCATTTTCTGTCATTTTTTGGAGAAAAGATTGTTGTAGTTGCACAAATAAATTCATTTCTAAAAATAGCAGGTGAAACAGCTAATAGAAATAAAATAGAACGAAACAGAAAATAAGGAAGAACTCTGAATCTACAAATAATAAAGATGAATGTGTGTCTGTGTGCGAGTGAGTTGGTGCTCTACAGGTTACAGGCGAGAATAGTTATTTATTATTACATCCCATGTTCGTTTCATTTATATAAACATTACCTATTTATAAATAATAACTGAAACTTAATTGTAATTTCTAGATAATTCATAAAAAATGATGCTCCTTCATAGTCAATTTATTCATTTGATTTAGCGCAAATATGTAATACTCACCTGAATTAATACCTATTCTCAAACTGAGTCTCTCATTCGGCCTGTGTCTGATTTCGAAAGTTTCTAAAGCCTCGCGCAATCGTAAAGCCAGCGAGGCGATTTCTCCAGCATGACGGTCTCCATTCCTAATGGGCAATCCACTGACCACCATATAAGCATCTCCGATAGTCTCCACTTTATAGACGTCATAGTTTCCGATAATCGAATCGAAACAAGTATAAAGATCATTTAACAAATCCACAACCTGGAATATAATCAATTTAAATATATCTAAAAAGTATTGAAAACCAAAATGAAAAATGAAAGTAAGGATTATGGAATAAAATGCATGTATCAATAAGAACATTTATATGGAAATCTATCGCTTTGTTAACTGAAATGAATCTATCTGTGAAAGTGTTAATAGTTATTATTTGAAGCCATATGTGAAAATTAATTTTATTATTACTTGGGATAAATAATATATTATGATGTGAAAACGTTTGTCATAATTTTAGATGCCTGCTTTTGGTTACAAGAGTTGAAGCATTATGTTTTATTATAAAATTGAATGGTTGTATCATCCTAAATTGTTAAGCAAATATTTAAAACTTAGAAATATTATTTTTTATTATCTCAGAAAATATATATCCAAATACTATTAGTAAAAAGGAAAGATATATTTTAGGTTTGGAACTATAAGCATTTAAGTAAATATGTATTTCTGAAAGATTTACAATTAAAAAATTACAAAAGCCTAAGTTTTTTTTATAGGCTTCAACTATGAAATTCCGTGCGTTCAATGGCAGATATTTCTTGAAGCCGCTTTCGAAATCCTATATATTCTACTTCAAAATTTAAGCATACGTATATTCATCAAACGCATTTTAATCTTTAAATAATAACCACGGCTTTCGAAAAAAACATCGCATATAAGCAGAAAATTATTATTGAAATTTTCAATCATTAATATTGAAATTCAGTAACATTATTCAAACTTAATTAAGAATTTGTCAGTTGCATTAAAACAATTAACATTTTTACTTGCCTGCAGAGGCGTGCTGACAGCTGATAAAGATGTGAAACCTACAATGTCACTGAAGTAAATAGTGACGGAATCGAAACTTTCAGCTTCTACTTTTTCTCCGCGAAGCAACTGTTCCGCTACCGGTCTGGAAAAGTAGGAAAAAGAAAAAAGAAAAACAATGAGATTATTTGAAATTAAAGTAATATTTTTTGAAAAAAGGGGAAAATTTAAAAAAAAATAACTTTATTGTTTTAATACGGAATATGCTCTTATAATGAAAATCAGATTTAAGAGGTTAATATATTTTGACAGGAAAGACAATCAAATGTTTACAATGATTGGTTTATAAATTATTTTTGAAAAACGAAATCTTAGTTAAAAATAAGCAGTAACTGTTTGGAACTAAAGGGATATATTTTCATTACTTTCAATTTGTTTGTTAATCAAATATATAATATATATAAATGGGTTTTTGTCATATGAAATATGCTTTTTGCAGTGAAAAACTCAATATGGAAAATCAGCAACACGTTATTAATTCGATACACATTCATGCTGAGAAATCGAAGGAAGGTACAATACTTAATCTATTTTGGAGCTTAACTCTTTTAGTTATTTTCAAATGACAAACCTTTGTTGAAAATAATGAATGCTTGTCTATTATCTTTATGAATAATGGGTTAATTTTTATGGTAGGAACTTTATTGAAAACAATATTTTTAAATAACTGTTATTGCCTCTAACTGTTATCTTTTCTATTATGTGTTAGTGCATGATTCGGTTATTTTTGAAAGAAAAAAAAAGAAAGAAATTTATTGAAAACTGTTTTTAATTAATCATTAAAAATAATGGCTAGTCTAATTGTTGGCATTTCCATTACTTTTGCAAAACGCAAATAAACAATTCATTGGAAATGTGTGGTATAAAAAGGCTATCAGCGTTTATCTCAATCATTTTTTAAAAATGCATTCATAAGACTATTCATTTTATTACAATGTTTTCAGAAGTTTTAACTTTTTCTCTCTGACTGAAAAGAACATGAAACGATGCATTCCACTCATTCGTTTTTCCAATTAATTTTGCTTATTATATTCTGTTTTAATAAACAGACCATTAGAATGTAAGAGAAAAACAATTATTGAAAATATAATTAATATGCTTAAGTTAAAAGTAAAAATAAGTCTTGTTGTAATTCATGCTGAGTGCTTTTCATTTCCTCTTGCATTTAAAAAATATCAAAGTTTAATAAGTAGAACTTATGGCCAATTAAATGGAATTATCACGTATTTGTTCCAATTTAACCGGAAAAAAACAACTTCTGGATTTCCCCCCAATTTTCCTAAAAAAATAAGCATTTTCTATTTAATAATTAATGATGCAATTATTTCAAATAATATGGATATTTTTTAATTCATGGTAAATAAGCTTTTACAATTTTTTTTGCGAATCCTTTATTATAGTTATGTATTATAATTATTTTTAAAATGAGAGCGTTTTTAAATCATTAAACATTGTCTCATTGTCAGATGTTTTATCGTTTGCCTTCTCACCATTTTCTTTTATTCTTTACCATGAAAATTAATTCATTAGTTAATATTTTTTTTTACTTTCTCATATGTGAAGTGTATGCAAATAGAAAATATTGTAATCATCAAAAAATTGAATTCAAAATTTTAACGAATCTCTAAATATCAGACTTCCCTCATTTGGGAAAGTACATATCTAAAAATATATATGTTTGTCTACCTATCTGTAAACATGATAACTCAAAAATACTTTGAGCTAGATATGTGAAAGTTGGTACATGATTTTTGCACCAAATTCGTAGATATTTATCAGATTTGAAACGAAATCCATTCAGAAGAAGTCTTTTTGTCCGGCTGCCAGAATACAAATGAACGTGATAAGAAAAAAAAAATGCAAAGAGCTAGATAGATGTAATTTGATATACAGGTTTAACATCTAAAATATAGATTCGTAAAAAATCCTTAACTAAATCGGTCAAAGCATTGACTATCAATAAATCTGTATTTTTACATGCATGTAAAAGCAATAACTCAAAAAACGCATTGACTTAGATAAATGAAATTTGGTAAATGATATAGTGACTACAATTGCCCTTCTGTGTCAAATTGTAGTCTGAATTGTTGGAAAAAAACGAGTTTAAAGTACACATTCCATTGTTGGTTACTATTAAGATCATGTCAGGGGTTAATTGCCAAATACCACAAATTAGATTCGGTAAAAATACTAGATTCACGCGGAAGGATCAATATTACGTAATTATTGTTCTCAATGCCATATAAGACATTCGTGGCTATATTCAAGTTTCCCAATTTTTTGTGTATAGAATAACATCCTTATTACAGAATGCGCGAGAATTTCGAATATATAACTACTGCTTCTAAGTTATACGTACGCTTATCCATAACGCTTATCAGCTTATCACATGTTCACGATAAACGGCTAATTGTTTTAAAAACTAATACTGGCATTTACGATTAAAACCAGAACTAAGTAGTCAGCGCTAGCAATGTGCATGCATAATGGGATCTATAGCATACAGTCTTGTCTTCACTTGGAGAAATGTTCACAAACCACATATTATTCAGATATATATGCATACAAACTAAATATAAAGAAAATGAAGACATATGCCTTGCAGCTTCGCAACTCCTTCAGGCCATGGATTATTTAAATTACTATTAAATATAAGATTACTAAATGCTCTTGAATGTTAGTTAACGAGCAAATATTTTATGTGAGCCTCACTTGGGGAGCATTCTCAACAGAAGGTTTTCAGTCTTCTTTTTCTCTTCTTGAAGTTTCCTGGTTCGATCTCTGACGACTGCTTCTAAGTTATATGCGTACTTCTCCATAATGCTAATCATGTTGTCGAAAATATTAGAATGACTACAAAAATATAAAAAAATCATTGTATTTTTAGCATTAAAAATAATTTATTTTG
>JAPMOR010069558.1:0-16614 GCA_026543865.1 Argiope aurantia | reverse complement strand
CTTTTGTTTAATTTTTATGCATGTTGGGATGTATTTTAGCAGACCTTTTTTCAGAAGGTCTGATGACTTTTCATTAAATCCAAATCTTTTTAATTGATTTCTAATAATCAAGCCTAATTGTCTGGACATCAAACCTGATTTATTGCAAGCGAATTGTTGGTCACTAGAATCAAGGGATTTTCTATATATTTCGATATGGGAGATCCAGTCTTCATTATTTTGATCATTGCAAGCATGATGATCACTAGAATCGGCGAAGTTTCTACGTATTTTGATATGGGCGGTCCAGTCCTCTTATTTTGATTGTTAAAAGCGAATTGTTGATCACTAGAACCGACGAATTTTCTGTATCTTTCGATACGGAGGAATCCATTCCTCACTTTTTTGATTAATACAACATATTTATCATTATGCACGTGATCACTACAAGAGAAATCTTCTGTAATACGTTAATCACCATTTGAAAGAAATTTCTCTCAAGTAGAATGTATTTGCTCGGGTCATTTGATTACACAGGTTTCATGTAATCTTTCACTTTTTTTTTATACGTAACTCAGCGAAAAATTCGCAGTAATTACAGAACTACATAATAAGTGATAAAGCGAGTAAAATCTCTCATACAAAATGATATATTTGACATATTCATAACATGTTTTTCTTTCCTTTTATTGTTGACTCATCGTGTACTGTTGACCTGCTTGACGACGAATATCTTATTTTTGGCTTGTATTCATTCGTATAAACTTGGAAGTAAACATCCTTTTTCATTGGATAATATGTATCTTTCAATTTTTGAAAATTTTTTCAAAATTATGCACCCATTAATTTCTGTTGTCGTTAGAAACTACCCACGTTTCATTAAAAATTACTTAAAATTTATCATATAAATTATATAAAATTTGTTTGTGCTGCTTTTATATAAAATAAATTATAAAAAACTGATTTTGTGGTGCAAGTAATCTCATGCTATATTACTAAGAACTGGTGCATTCGAGTTTCGTTTCGATGGGTTTGCTTAACTGTTTTAATCTAGGAGTCCGATTAAAACACACTTGCTTTACAAATAAAAATATTTGTTTATAGCTTTAGTCCAACATAAGTTTTTTTCAGTATTTTTGTGATTCTGTTTGTATAAAGAATAAATTATTTCTCGCCACCCATTCGATCTAAACTATTTTCTGTTCTTCTGATTAACGCGTTAGAGACCAAATTTGTTTGTGCTGCTTTTATATAAAATGAATTATAAAAAACTGATTTTGTGGTGCAAGTAATCTCATGCTATATTACTAAGAACAGGTACATTCGAGTTTCGTTTCGCCGGGTTTGCTTAACTGTTCTAGGAGTCCGCTTAAAACACACTTGCTTTACAAACAAAAATATTTATTTATAGCTTTAGTCCAACATAAGTTTTTTTCAGTATTTTTGTGATTCTGTTTGTATAAAGAATAAATTATTTCTCGCCACCCATTCGATCTAAACTATTTTCTGTTCTTACGATTAACGCGTTAGAGACCAATAAAATTTACTTATTTATTTCTTCACTTAATGAATACTGAAGAAAATCTGATTCATTTCTAGTCCAAAAATATGAAAAAGAATACAGTTACTTCATAGAAGCAAACTACTTGAATAAATTAAATGTATTATTTTAAAATTCATGTACAGCTCTCTTATGTTATTCTGATGTAATATTTTTAGTAGATAAAGGACTCCGAATTAAGAGACTTGTAAAAATTGTTATTAAATTCTTTTTTCATAGAATTCATTGTGCGAAATTTTAAGCATCGTTTGAAATAATAAATAAAAGGAATTTGAATATTTTTCATATCATCTGCTTCTACATTTGTTAAATTCGCATCGTCTGCTGAATTATTACTAAATTGATATAGAAGCTAAAGAAACTTATTTTAATGCGATATTAATACTGATATTAATACCGATATAATGCGATAAACTGAAATTAAAATGATTTAACTTTGTATTGTATTCCTAATATATTCTGTTAACATACATATCTATAACATGATCTTTTAGGTGAAGATATTCTTTGAGATGCATAAAAGCTATCCATCCAAAATGCAGTCTAAAATACAAAAAGAAAAATAATAGAGATTATAAAAAAAGTAATTGCTTATCTTTTCTTGTGACTATTTTCAAAGTATAATTTAACTTTCATATATTTTTAAAGTTAAAAGAGTATTAAAATCAAAAACTCTCTAATTCTAACACTTTAACTTAAATCTTTACCTAATAATGAAAAAAAAATATGTACTACAGACATCGTGGTAATATTTTTTTGTGAATTAAATCTATATTATTTAATTATTAAATTCTTGAAGATGGCATTAACTACTGCAATTCTCCAATCACAACTAATTCTTGTGTTTAAAGAAAAAAAATAAAAGCACATTCTTATTTTCCATTAATTTTCCACACAGAAAGCTTTTTTTTTTTTTTTTTTTTTGTCGTGTTCAACAGTCTCACCTGTAATCACAATTTTTCATGAAAATTTGTTTCAAATCTAGTTTTCTCTGTTTTTATTTGAGTTTAATGACCATGGAATTTTTCTGCTATATATAAATTATTTTGCACCTATGATTAAGAGCAGAAAATACTTAGAGGGCGCCAGAAGTTTTTAAAACTATAAAACAAACTCCAAACTGTTTAATTCAGATTTTAGCTATTCATCTTACTTTAATATAATTATATTAATGCTTTATTAGGAAACAGCACGGCTGCTATTTCGAGCAGACTTCGGAATTTTGAGTCCCGATCTATTGGTGAGAAGGTCATCTCTAATGGTACACTTTTCTCTAATTTTCCAAGTCCATTTCAGGGAAGTTTCGTCGTTTGATCTACGGTGTGAGCTTTGGAGTGTGTTCATTTATACGAGTGATCTTTGTTAAAATCAGGTTTCGAATCTGAAACCCTCTGGTCTTGAAGCTCAAACCTTACTAGGTTACCGAATCACCCACCGTTTATCTTAGATATAAAAATACTTTATAATCAAAAATGCTCATTAATTAATTTTAATTTTGAATGCGAGAATCTGAAAAATTTATTTAAAACTTTTTGTTTGAGATGGTATGTTACCAATATTTGCCATAAATATCCAATTCTCGTATTAAAAATCTATTATAAGAAACAGTGATAGTATATTTTAAAGAGATAATAATGGATTCTTTGCATGTTCAAACTGTTATTTTTGGTTTCTGAAGAATAGTATAACAAAATTTTATTTCGATTCGTAACGTACAAAAAGAGAAACTTGATTCCTATTTTTGCTCCTGGAAGTAAAATTCAAAAACATATGGGTTGAATTTCATACTTCATGTCTATCTCTTGGCAGTATATTTTATGCTTCTTTTATATGTTCTAAGATTACTTTTCCGTTCGAGTTTGCAGAATAACATATTTTATTGCCGGTCGTTTAAAATAACGGAAGCGAAATTAATATTGCCCAGTTTGTATTGGTTGTGAAATTACGTGCAACACTTCTTGAAAAAAAAAATCGAAAAAAGCTTTCATATAACTGTTACAAGGTTTTGTAGTATTCAGTTGTGGTTTATTCTTTTCCTTCATTTACATTAAATAATGAAATGTTGTTTGAAATGTGAGAATATAAATAGTAATATTTAACATGAAAGAAGTGTTCCCTTTTAAAGTCCATATGGTAATGCATTATGACTAATTCTTAGAAAATAATTTCATAGTAGAGTATAATTAATACCAAGTGTATGATTCAAATATAATGAAGATTTATTAGATTATATATAAAATGTGTGATAAGCCGTCAAAAATGCAATTTTCTTATTATTTTTATTGCAATGAAATTTTGTTTTTGCCAACGGTAGGATCAAGGTTTTTCATTAATGCTTACTGTATAGAAAATGTGCAGCTGCAAAATATTCGAATAATAAGAAATACCTGTACTGGCTCTTTGACTCCCACCGGGGGGGGGGGGAGGCATCTCAAAAATGAGAACGAGAAGTTTCCGGTATGATGGTTGGTTCTCGTCTTGGTGGGTACAGGAAAGGTGGGGGTTGGCTACCTCCCATCGATGACGGAGCGTACTTCCCACAGGAATGGTTGTACCGTGGCTGGTGATGGCCCTTAAAACTCAACCACAGTTCCCGCCAGTATCGTTGCCGCGGTGGTCGGGTCATTCAGTATGTATCCGTGTGCTTACGGACGGGTTGGAGTGGTTAGTTAATGATGTTTCATAGCTCTTTGATCACGAATTTGAAAAGAACTAGTTGCTCATATAACTGAGGAAATCTTTTTAGCTTCTAATTGTGCAAATACATCTGCTTTGATTTTTCCCTCGTCTCTATCATATAATAATTTAAGGGAAAATTAAAACAGTGCCTTAAGTTAACTCTATGGTCAGACTATTTGAAAGATTTAATGTGAATAAATAGGTACATTTAGTTTTCAATGAAATGTAATTATTCTTCGACTCATTCGAATAAGATTAAAGAATCATGTTTTTAGGAAAAATTTATATTGAAAGTGAGTTGATTTTACTTATTCACATGAACTTGTTGGCATACAGCATGAAAGTAATTTTTGAAACATGTGACATGTACTCAGAAGCAGTCACTTAAAAAAAACATTTAGTGCTGTTGCTTAAATATGCAGCAACGTTTAATTTTTAAAGTTCGGTCTTGAATAATAATTCATTTCATTCCTTGAAAAAACCTACACACTATGTCATTTAACACTTTCTATCTACTAATATTTTGAATAATTTATATAAAAGTCATTTATCATATTTTTTCACTATTTAGCCTAAATTATGATTCATTGTTTATAACTTGGTACTGTGCAAGGCCATAAATAGTTAAGGTTGTCCTTAAAATGAAAAAAAAAAAAAAAAACATATAAAAATATTTTTTTAACTCGCATATACTCTCCATTTTACTTCAACGAAATAAGTTTACTCAATTGAACAGAAAAATCTGGTAAGAAATTTTAGAGTATCTTTAAATGGTTTATGTGCATATTTTTGGAATAGTTTGCTTTTCTGTAAATCTTGGTTGCTTATTCTATAAATGGAATACATACTGTTAATTTTACTATATTTTCGTTTTCAATAATATGTAACTCAGTATGATAAACTTTAGCTTGCAAAATTTAATATAAAAAATGAAATTGATTTGCTTATACTTTATAATCAATAAATTCAACTCGAGTTCAATTTCATGTTTAACTGCTTTCGTACTAGCTCCTGTCTTTTTAAATGAGATAACATTCAATAAGATATCTTTAAAGGCCAGGATGAGTGGTTACCTAATAAAGATCTTATCCAATAAAAATATTATCTCTTTGATTCCGGATTGCAGATTTTGGGTAAAGCTGCAAATACTTAGCTTGTCATTGGTAAAGGGTAGCTACGAAATATAGATCTTTGGCTTTAATATAACATTTTTACTGATTCTATCTCAAAACATATGTTTTTATATGCCTTATGGCCATTTTGACATCAAAATTTAATACAAAACTACATTTATAGTCACAGGCCGTACACACCGAATCTCATTCATTTCAATCATTGTATTTTTGTATTATTGCATTGAACTGCATACGAAAATACAAACCGTTAAACATTTGACAGATTTTTTACAAAATTTGTATTTATATTTTAGTTGTTAAATTAGTTCACCAAATTATATGCAAATAACTCTTTATGGTTTGTATTTATGAAATCGATATTTGAATTCATGTACATGAGTAGAAGGGTACTCTGTATATTTTTACTCTAATAGCCAGACAGGTAGACTTCTTTTCAATGGATTTCCTTCAAAATGTGATAGAAATCGGTCATGAGTTATTGTGTTTATGTACAATAACTCATATGTACACAGTATGCATATTGTGTACATAAACACTATTGTGTTTATATTGTATACATAAACACTATTGTGTTTATGTATACAATATGTATGCTATGTACAATACAGACCGTCAATCGTTTGATAGATTTGGTACAAAATTCTATGTATCTGTATTTTAGATGCTAAACTAGTCCACCAGAATTCATGTAATTATCTCTGCGTTTTGCATTTATGTAATTGCTATTTGTATTGAGAAATGTACTCTGTGCATTTGTATTCTAACAGACAGGAGAGGACAGACTAAATGGATTTCTTTCAAAATTTTGATGGAAAGCGGTCTAAAGACCATATACCAAATTTCATCATTCTTCTATTATTTATATTATCAAATTATATAAAAATTTGGCTCAAAGCTTTTTCGAGTAATAATACTTATAGACAGAACAGACATAATGCCAAAAATGTGTATTTTGTACTTGGGAAGGTCTAAGATTTTTAATTTCGTCGAATTCTCGATTTCGAATTTTTTGATAACTGCAAAAACTTTCCCTGCTCTTCCTATACAAAAAAGTAAAAATTGGGAAAGTTGTAGACGGAATACAATTGTCGAAAACTGTCACACTCGACCTTGTTCCTTAAGGTTGAATTCTTCTTCTAAATCCTTGACACGGCCTTTAATTCAGTAACCAAACTCTAGCACATTTCCTCCACGTTCTTCAAACTTTTTTTTTCCTGTCATGGGCGTTTTCCATTCTTCCCGAAGAAGGAAGATTTTCCCCTCATTTCTCTCCACGCTCCATCAGTATAATACAGCGCTGATTGCACTAAGCAGGAAAGGCTAAAATTAAATTACTACAGGCAGGAGCAGACGGCAGTTGTTAGCGAATGAGGAACCCCACCGGATGTGACGTAATATCTCAAATTATCCACTAACGAGAGAGTGCGTTGCTTCTTCTAGATGCGGTCTGGGAAACGCGAAATTATGGGTTGCTTAAGTGACTTAAAGTGGACGATTGCCCGGTTTTTGTTTATTTATTGCTTATTTACCCCCCTTTCTTTGATCTTGAACTTATCCTGGAACGTTATTCACGTTAAATATTTTCGACGGAGAATGCGTGAGAGTGTCCCAGTTGTTGCGAATGAAGTTTTATTGTTGTTCTTGTATAACAACAGATGTGTTTTGGTCATAAAGAGTGGCTATTCTCTGTTTTTGGCTGGAGACAAAAATAAGCCGTTATTGGGGGGGGGGGGGGGCGGAAATGGAATTATTCATTATATAACAACAATGTTATTTAAATGTAATCTGCATTCTTTTTTTATCTAGGTACAATCGTTTAATTGATATATTTATAACATTTTATCTATGTTTACATTACAACATTCTATTAAATTTCCAAAACTTCTTAAAAATTATGAATCAGT
Source organism: Argiope aurantia (assembly GCA_026543865.1). Lineage (NCBI taxonomy): Eukaryota > Metazoa > Arthropoda > Arachnida > Araneae > Araneidae > Argiope > Argiope aurantia. Next base: position 9,355 of record JAPMOR010069558.1, on the reverse strand, counting down.
GCAAAACACGCAATAAAGACTTGCATAAATAATAATAATAATAAACTATCAGATTTAGAAATGACTTGCAATTTTATTATTTTATTGATTATGATTATTTTATGTATTTTTGCCATTTTTCTTCCTAAAATTTGTATGTCTGAAATATAATTCCAGAGCAAATTTTCATTTATGACCCAAAATAATCTAGATTATTAAATTTTGTTTTTGTCAATACAAAAATATTTTAATAGGAAATATAAACATGATTTATAGTCTTAGTTTATTTTTAATTCCAAGATAATCAAGTATAAACATATCATGTTTCCACTTAATTTACATTTCTCCGAGAATTTTCATAATAACTGCATGAAGATTTTTCAGTAACATATGTTGTAATAGTGCATTTTATTTTTAAAGGATAAAATTAGAATCAATTTGAATAATATAACTGCATAAATAGCAAAAGATTAACATAATAATTATTTTTCTTCCAATTAAATTCATGCTAATTATATGCAGCTTTATGGTTAAAAAAAATTTTTCTTAGCTTTCTTTCTAAAACTGAAATAAAAAAAAAATGTTTGCATCATTTTAATGCTTGAAATTTATTTCCTGTTTAGTTGTGTTAAGAAAAATTTTATGGCGATGATACGTTTCCGGATGGTGGTTGGTTTTCGCAATTACGGAAAGAATTGTATCTTGGCCAGTGATTATCCTTAGAATTCAACCATAGTTCCTACATAGGATGTCGGGGAAGGCTTTGTTATTCAACATATCCGCATGCTTTCTTATGGAACGGGTCAGCTACAATATGACGATATCTGCCGCATATGTTTAATCTAAATTAGATTTAATGCATCATATTTTTTTCATTAAACAGTAATTATGAGAAAATTGACTGTCTCATTACTGGAGTTAAAAAAAACAACTTTCGAGTGATATCGTTTTAAGTATGGAACTGTAAAATCTCACATAGAAAATATGTTGTGAACCAAAATAAATTTTAAATCGGGATTGCAACACGCACTAGACAGAATTTCCTCTTATAATATTGACATTTGAGAAATTTGATAGCAGTGACATATTCCATTGTTGTTAATTATATAAACTCATCAGTATCAAAAAATGTGATCGACATTTTTTTATATTACTCTTATTATTTCTTCTTGATTATTCAATATTCTATTTAGATCATACTTTGAGCAAATCAAGAACAAATAATAAAAGTAATGCCACAAACAATGACTTTTATTATTTGTTTAGATTATTTAATATCCTAAGCACTTTAGATTATATTTTCAGTGTCACATATTTAAAGCCTAGATGAACATCGGTGGTCCAGTGTGCGGGTTTCAAATCCGAAGCTGGTGAGAATCAGAGCGGTTCAATTCCACTTTCTAGGCGATTCCTACATTACAAACATTTTGTACACAGTTTGAAATGATTCCTTATCCCTGACTCCTAAAGTTAGTGGGCTTGTCTATGACAAGTGCCAAGAAACAACAATAATATATTCAAAAAGTATTATTAAAATTTTGATAATTTTTTGGCATTATTTTTTCCTATTAAAGAATAATTTTTTAAAACTGACTGATATATTATACTAACATTAAAACTTCACGATATAAATAGAAATAGCAATTACAACTTCGGATATTAACACGATTATGAAAACTGAATTTAGCATCCAATTTTACACAACTGCATACCACATTTACGGCGGGAGTAAATTAAAAGTGCACTATTTATTCTTACATGGAGCATCTGTAATGCAATTGTTTCTGGGGATGAAATATTCAAAATCGATGAATTTTTGACTTGCTCATGATTTTTTGTTTTTCTTATGTGTGTTGACTACGTTCCACGTTTTTTTATATATATTCGCACTTAATACTTTAATTCCCCTTTTATAATATATGTTTTGTTTTGTTTTTGATTATACAAAATGGTCACAAAATTTGTTATAATGCTGCTACTATATTGTTCGGTATTCGAATATTATCCAATTTATAGTGGTATATCTCCACAGTATCATGGAGATATCATATAATTACTTGTGCGGAAGGCATAGTGAGAAATATCACTCTTTAAAGTATTGACAAAAATAATGCACGTTAGATCTCGCTTTTATGATTTATTTAGCACAAAAAATTTAAACATAGCTGCAATTTTGGTGGTATTGTAAAATTCAGCCATTCAGATGTTTCATTTTGAGATGCAATGTATATATATCTCCGAAAAGAATATCGACATACGGTCAATCTATTTATGCATTTGGACCAAAATTTTTCAAATACCTTCAATTGCCACATACATCTGTTTAGTTTGTTGTTTTTCAGTTTTAAGTTATCAAGTTCACGCATGCATTATAAGCAAATAGGTACAATTCCAAAAGGGCAAATTTCAGGATAGAATGTTTTGATAATAAATATTTTGTTATACACACTTTCTGTTATATTTATTATATGCAACATTTTAAAAAGGTTTAAAATTTCGTCTTTAAAAAGGTAATAATAATAATAAACGGCCATTTTGAAACGAGAACAAATAATAGAAAAAAGTAATTTAAGGAATTGACCGGCATCAATGATTTGCTTTTATTTCATTTATTTTTTTATGCATTTAAACCAATAACTATTTTTATTCTATGATCGGTTACTTTGTAACTCTCCCAAAATATTTGCCACGTATTTGAATCAAATTTTGGAAACAAACTACTAGCGTAATATGACATCAGCATCAGCTAATTTTAACATGACTTCCACACACACGCAACTTTGCGTTAGATAATAGCAATTATACCGTAACGGTTGCATGCATCCAGCTTATGATTTAAATCTCTAATTAATCATCTTAATGAGCATTAGGAAGTTTGTGTATTAACATTATTATTTTAAGATAATGAAGTTCAGGATAATTCGCATTAGAACATATATTTCACTTAAGCTTCAATTTGGGCGTAGTCAGCTAGATAATATGGAAGAAATCGCTGGAATCTTAATAATTTTGAGAAATGTTTACAGTATTGACTACATATTTGACTCATAAAAACAGATTAAAGATATCTTTTTCAGTATATGGAGCTATAAGTTTTTTCAAAGGAATATTTGGGGATTAAATTTGTGGAATGAATTCTTGTTGCATTATTCATTTATCTCTACTGCTGTCTATTGTAAATATGTGATCCATCAAATAGTGCTTTTTAAAAAATTGGTTTATCGTGGAAATAGTTTCTTCCAGTAAGCCGCATCTGCTCTCAAAATATATAAATGATCTTACAAGCCACCCTGTATATGTAGATATAAATATTTATTTATGCAATATCAAAAAGGCTCATATATTATGAATATGAAATATTTATTTCTTACTTTACTAAAAATATGTTTTTTAATAATCTATATATAAAAATATGTAAAGACCAGTATATTTGATAGAAAATTTTTTAATTCTTCCAATATTTAAGGTCTTTTTTTTAAGCAAGTGCATTATTTCTAATCTTGGATTCTTTCCAATCAATTTGCTTAATTTAAATTAATATTTTTTCTTGTTAAGAAAAAATATTCCAGCAATCAAAGCAGTTTTGTTTATGGTAGGTTAGATACAGTAAACTGTGATACAGATACAGTGATAATGAATCAATAAATGAAATTTACTATTGCGTTGAAGAATTCACTGCTGGTAAATATGTCTTTTGTTACTAAAAGCCTAATTTTATCTTACTCAATTCATAGTTAAATAAATGATCTGAAAAATCCATCGCATGAACTTACTAAACCATAACAAAATAATTTATCAGTTCTTTAAAAATATGTCCAAGTATTTATATTACTCAAAGTGAATAATAGCCTTTTTCAAATCTTTAAATATTTGAACTGATACATGCATTACTCATTTAAATGTTTTAATTCTAAAAAATGTCTAGCCTTTATATAAATTATGTAACCTGTATTTCATTCAACTGAAATTTAGTTAGAACAATTTGCTTTTAATTAAGTTCAGTGAACACTTACATTTAAATCGGAAGTTAAGTTCATTTGATTTTCATAGAAGATATTGCCGTGTTATTTGGGTCATCTGCTCTGGAACTAAATTTCATAATATTTAATTACCATTTTCTTTTGTACATACATCTGTAAAATAGTTTGTGATACAAGCTTAATTTAATTTAGATGGAAATTTATATATTAGTTTTGAAACTACACGAGAGATATTTTAAGAAACTCTTCGTTACTTTAAACAGTGGTGAGATGATGAGAATATAGGAACTGACATCCTATAGTGAAAATTCCAAACTAAGCATGCTGCACAATGTTTGAGCCCTGATAGACGTAGCATTCCTTGAACCTGGGTACATGAGTTCAGTGAAATCGGGTCTCACACTCACAGGCCTTCTTTTCAATAGTCTTAGAATCTACATTAAGACTAAGCTTGTCATATACAATGTTTGAACCATGATAAATGTTCTGGCTGAAATTGTGTACAGCATGCAGGCAGCCATTTTCACAACATTCTTGAAACCCGCGTACACAACTTTAGTGAAATCGGATCTCACGTACACTGACCTTCTTTTTAATATTCTCAGAATCTACATCACATCACTTCACAATATATTCATAATCACTGTAAGCGATTACTTACGACAAATTTTACATTTTAGTTTAACTCTTTCACGACGGGCGTGTCATATGCATCACCAGTGAACGTTTCCCACGATCGGGTGTCGCACATGTGAATTTCTGAAAATCGAATTCATGGGACGGTGATGCATATATGCATTCTAAGCTGGAGCAATTTTTAAACCCCACTAGATGGCTCCCTGTGTACATTACTTTTGAATAAATATAGCTTTAGTATCCTGACCTTGAGTTTGCTCAAATTCAGCCTTTGGCATTTCACTCATCAGCTGTTGCGGGGGAGGGGGGAGGGTAAGAGTTATGTAAGTAAACAGAGCTGGATTGTGTAAAGTTCCACTTGATGGAATCATTTGCGTTTCTGATCTGCCTCCGAATTCTTTTCTTCTCTTTTTGTTATTGCTGTATAACTGTAATTACTCTTTTTGGGTTTTACCATCAGTTCTATTTATTTTGCATAGCTTTCGGTTATATTTCGCGTAGTTCTCTTTTTATTGCGGAAGGTCATTGCTTTCGGCTTATTATGGCAAGAAAACGCAATTTGTGCAGAAAGAATGCGCTCAAATTATGAATGAATAATGATCTAAAAAGATAGAAAAAAAATGACGACATTTGGACTTGAACTTTATTTTTTTAAAGATTTTTTTCAAAGTTAGGCTTAGCGATGCAAAAGCCCCGTCCTGTGGGATAATTCCTTTCGCGTACGCTCCGTCCCGTGCATGCATCTAGGATAGAGGCCTCCCGTCCTGAAAGGGTTAATTTAGAATCTACATCAAGAGAGAGAATCTAAAACTACTATTATCCATTTATTGATACTATCATATAGCTGAGATTCTGTTCAGGTGATCATGACAGATTTCCAACAAAATTAGATCTCTTACCTACTTATCTATTTGTGTGTGTGTGTGGTAGACTAGAATCCGCTTCATGTAAGCGCAAATACATTGGTTAGTAAATATTTATAAACATACCTACAAATAAATTTAATTTTTTGTTAACTTTTCTTTCTGAAACATTATATGCCTGTTTTCATATTTTTGAACGTGGTTAGATGACGTTTGAATAGACATGCACTCTCCATAATATCCTTTCACATTTATAGAATGAAGTTAGCTATTACTTCTACCTGGTTTTATATTTTAGTTTAATCGAGAATTTACATCAGGCTATTATCTATTTCTGATATCACTTAGCTGCGATTCTTGGTCAGGTGATCATGACAGATTTCCAACGAAATTAAATCTCACTCCTACTTATCTATTTTTTTGTGGTAGACTAGAATCTGTATCAAATAAACTCGATTTCATTGGTGATCAAACATTTATGAAAGTATTTACAAATTTGTTTAATTTCTTAATGTTAGCTTTCCGTTTGGAAGCATTATGTGCATTATTTTCTCACCGTCTCCATACTTTTGAATGTGTTTGATGACGTTTGAGTAGATATGTATTGTACATAATTGCCTTTGACATCTACAGAACTAGAACCCACTCCTATTGGTCTTTTTTTTGGTACGCTTGAATACGCATTTGGACAAATCCATTTGCGAGTAAACATTTACGATTTTATCTACAATTTAATTGGATTTATTAATGTTATCTTTATGTTTTTAGAAAATGTGTGTTATTTTCTCACCGTCTTCATACTTTTGAAAGTGGTTAGAACGCGTTTGAATAGACATGTATTCTACACAATTCTCTTTTACGTCTACAGAATGACGTTTGATCCTTGAAATCTTTATAATGTTATTCAGATCTGAAATATATTTAACTTTATTCTGATCCTTGAAATCTATGAATTCTCAAAAGGTTCCTTCCTCTTATCGTTTAAAAACTCCAATTCCAAAGCCGAAACCTTACTATCAAACCATTACAACCCAACGAATTCTAAACAAACTCCATTATAATAGTGGGAAAAAATAAAAAATAGTATTGTATCAAATTTTTATCATTATTATTATTTTGATAATTTTGTTTGTAGAAGTAAAATTTTTATATATTTCTAACGTCTTTTAAGAAGTGCTCTATAAGTATGTATTTTTTTAATCCATTCTCATTCTTTCTTTAAAGATGAACGTCCATTTAATCATGCTAAGCACAGACAAATCCCCCTTTTAAAGAGGATTACGATTTTTTTTAAAGTAAATATTTTAGCACAAGGGGAGATTTAAACTTAAAAATCTCACCTTTATTCACCATTAAAAATCTTGTCCACTCTTTCGCGCTTGGAATTCTTTCAACTACTTGATTCATCCAATCTCTCTTAATACCCGTTTTCTCAATCGAATAGGTTAATAAAAGAAAAAGAGCCCAAGAAAGCATTTTTCGCATTAGTCTGCCAACAAAGGGGTGAAACTGATAAGACCAAAATCCCTATCAGGAAAACCCGTGACATCGTAGCCAGTGCAGCTGTCATAAATAATATGCATCTTCCAACTGCCTAAAGCATCAATTCTTTCACCCAGCACCGCAGAAAATGAAACATTTCTTAATTCTTTCATCGATTTCTTTTATTTGCATAGCTGGCTTTAGTCGCAACTATTTATTAAGCATTTAATGCATAGCTCTCGCCGTTGGCTGTAAAAAGGAACACAAACATCAACGGAAGAACCCCCCTGGGGAGTGCCTTGCCAAATACATATAGATATATTCACATAATAAACGAATCTTCGTCTCCCTCGGTTCGATGCAAAGTGGTTCAAAATGCTTCTTGAAAAATTGATGGTGGAATTAGACTTTCAAATTTTCGCATAAGCATTAAAAATACCGAAATGAAATGGAACGGTCTGTCACGTACGTTTGCCATTTGGGAAATTTGCGGTTCGTTCAACGAATCATTGGGGTGGGTTTTTATGATGCAGTGGTCTGACAACTTGTTCAACGTTTGGAATGCAGCTTGCCGGTTCTTCATTCGGATATGGAGATCTCGGGCTAATGGGTCTCTCTGAGAAGGTAACTGGAAATGTATACCACTCAAAAGAGATGAGGTTAAGGGGAATTTAAAAAGTATTTAGTATCAATACTGTCGAGCATGCTCTTTTACTATGTATCTGGGGAGAATGTAGCTCACTAATATTTTCTGATATTTTCGTAAATAGCTTATTGAGAGTTTGGTTTTTCTTTTTTATATATAAATATGTTTAAATCTGGATGCATTTATGATATTTGTGCATTAAAGTGGTATTAAAGTGCAAAACGGGTATTTGAATTTAGAAAAGATAAATTTTTGTACGATTCTCTAATCATCCGCTTGAGAGAAAAATAAACTTTGACATTTTTTTTTTCACTTTAAATCTTACGATTTTAGTTAAGAGAGGATTTGGAAAAGACATTAAATGTATGCATGAGTATTTCAAGTAAAGGACTAATTTCTAAGAAACTCGAATTGTTTATATGTTGAAATGCTTTATATTATAAATGGAAGCATATTTTATTGGAAAATTTTATTCTTTTATTGGAAATATTTAATTCTTTAATGGATTCAGAGTGAGTTCTTAATAAAGTTCTTAATAAATATTTGTTTTGAGTTCTTAATAAATATTTGTTTTGAGTTCTTAATAAATATTTGTTTGAAGTTTCAAAACGTTCATTTCGAAGTCATAGGAAGTGATGTATTTTATATAAAAAAGATAACTAAAAATTCATGGTTTCAGTCTAATTCAAGAGAGAACTCTCTTTATATAAGTCTTAAGAAATTAAATAACATATTAATAACCGACGAAAATTCTATGTCTTATGTAAACACTACATTATTTCTCTTATTTATCAACAAAAAATTTTAAAATATTTTCCAAATACTAGAAAATACTAATTTACCTTTGCATTCTCAAAATTATATCAACTACTACATTCAATCAAAATTCTATATATAAAAATAAACAACATATTTTCAAGTAATGCAAACAAATTATCCATATACAAAACACTTTCCTTTTATGGGATTTAAGAATATAAATGCAAAGGTTTTTCTATTTTAAAAGTCTGTTTCTTACGTTGAATTTAGAAAAAAAAGGAAATGAACAATCTTTTTTGCAAGGTTGTTAAAGCAAGCTCTGGTCCATAAGACACTTGAAAAATGACTCAAAAGTTTCAAGGGTCTTTGAACAAAACAGTGAGTTTATTTTTCGTGAAACAATTTGTGTAGACAGCCTCCTTAAACGTCTTGTGCGTGTTTGTAAACTTCAATGTTTTTTCAACTGCTGTTCTATTTCTTAAGTGTTATATTTTAGGGTGCCTTAGTTTTAAGCTAACTTTTTATGTAAGTTTTTCTCATTTTATTCGAAATGTATGAATAAAAAGTGTCCCTTGCTCATAAAATTTTACTAGCATTTATTTTTGAATAAAGAAGTTGTTTCTAATTCAAAGAATATTTTGTTTGAAATTGGCTGTAAAAAATCCTTATTTATTAGCTTATTTCCAAATTTCATTTGTTTTATAGGCTTTTTTTAATTTAGAGAACAAAAATCTCTTATTGTTTAGCTAGTAATCTATTAGGAGGAAATGACAATAATTAATATCACATTTTGTAAAACTTATTGTCACACTTAAGTTTACTTCCGGAATTGAAAAAGTCTGTGGGAGATTAATAAAGTTATATTATTTTGTATGAAAACAGTTTGGCATTAATACAAATATATATAATGTGTATAATATGGATAAAATAGAACGACTTGGATTTTTACAATGTTTAAAATCAAAATAATGAATAAGGTAGCAAAAAAGAAATAAAAGTGTCAGAAATTT
>JAPMOR010069545.1:0-28870 GCA_026543865.1 Argiope aurantia | reverse complement strand
TCACCAATCTTAATGCACGTTAAAATTTTAATAATTAAATATTTTATTGAACTCCCGCTTTAATTGCTTCTTCAATAAAATATTTTAAGACTTCAAATTTTGATAGTCATATAATTCACTCATAATATTATAAAGGCCTTCAGCCATAACGTAATATGTATCTCTCTAATTTTCTGTTAGCTCCCGTAGAATTTAGGCTTTAAATTAAAGTGGAAATGATTAAACAGCAATTAATATATATATATTTTTTTAACTGAAACGAAGCATTTTTTTTTAAATATGAGTACTGAAAACAGAGTCGCTGAGAATTTAAACCTTATGGGCACTAAAGAATATTTTTCTTAATTTATAAATTTCCTCAGATTTATCATGAACAGATCGATTAATTAACAATGTTTTAAATGCATAAAACACTAAAAAATAAACAGAATCGTTTGAAATAATCTGTCGAAAACATTCAAAACCAAGTCCGTATAAGTTGAAAATAGTTGTCAGCAATCAGAACACAATGCGCATGCGTGAATTTTCAACGCCAATTATGGTAATCCAAATGCGCCAATTTTCTACTCCCGTTCGGGTAACGCTATGCAGATTAGAAATTTTTAATTCCCTTTATTCTGTTTTATTTCTATTCAAAAGTACTTCGGAATAAATCTGAATGATCGATTAATTAATAATGTTTAATTTTAAATGCATCAAACATTAAGAAAATAAGCAGAATCGTTTGAAATAAGAGGCCGAAAATTTGTTAAGCCTATTCTCTTTAGCGTTGGAAAAAAGGCTGAAGCCTTACTCATTTGGCGGTGGGGAAATGAAAAGAGTTTTTTTTTGGCGGGAAAGTTAGTTTCTAATTAATAATTAAAATTCTAATTAAAAATTCAAAAAAAAGGAACCCCAGGTGCACATTCCCGACCTCCAAGGTATGCATGTGCCAAATTTGGTAGCTGTAGGTCGAACGGTCTGGCCTGTAGAGCGCCAACACACACACACACACACACACTGAGCTTTATACAAGTATAGATTATCAATCTTGTTGATAAGCTTTAAATGCTGAAATTTAAGATTTTGTTTAATGACAAAATGAAAAGGTAAATTTGGTGAAATGTAAAGTAATAACTCGGTTAGTTTTAATCATAAAAGATTGAAATTTTCTGCTTAAAATATTAGTCAGCTAGGAATGTTTCACTATGATTAAAACGCTCAAGTCATTTTATAATTTGTCAGAGGTGCATCTATTGATCGAAACAGTATGAAACAAAATTCTTCATATTATTTATAGCATTTTATCAAATGGAAACGGATATAATCTCTAAAGGTTAAGAAATTAACTTTCTGGTCATTACCACATAAAAAAATGTTAAAATATTTTTGATAAATATCAATATAAATGAACATCTGCCAAGTTTAAGGACAAAAGAATTTACAACATTATTTTAAGTTCTGAAATAAATAAGTCAGCTACATAATTCTATTTTGAAAGTAATTTTAGTTTACCAGTCCATCTACCATCATTATTCATTGCTTTATACTTGATTTGAGAGATTTCACTTCAATTTTCAACAATTCTCTTAAGTACATTCTTGAAATGTAAATGTGAAAGAAGAGAAAGTATAAAAATTAACCACTATAGGAACTAAAATTTTTTAAAAAGATATTATTCTTAATTTAACTTTCGAAACAAGAGTTAGTTTTTTTTCTAATAATAGTCTATTATCCATACTTGAAGGACACGACTAAAAATTCTATACCAGACCAGAAAATAATGTTGCATCGTCATTTATTCCTTATTGTATAACACTTTTGAAAAGAATTGATGCAATAGTAAACGTGACTGTCATCAGAAATATTAAAAATGATTTTAAATACTCAGTTCGGTTGAAATTGAGAAAAATGGATCCAATAACCCGAAACAATAAATCTTCTCGATATTTCTGACAAGAAAGATGGGAAAACACTTTGCTATAAATGAATTCACACTCATTTACGGTAAATAGATTATTTCGTATCTAAAACAATAAATGAGCAGTGCTGTTATTGGTTTCAACTGTAATTTCCATCTGCGGATTACATTTTCTAGAGAAAATGCTTTTGTAGAGAGAAAATGTATAACACTAATTTTATAGTGCGTCATCAGGAAATTATTATTAGTGCAATAAGAAAATCATTTTTTCATGCTGAAGTTTTTCTTTTTCTTAATTCACCATTTGTGGTTACAGTATATTTAATATATCAATATTGTAAAATTTTAAAACGAAGCGTTTTACAAACAAGCTCATTGGCAGCACCCCTTCTTGAATCAAAATTTTATTACACTAATAAGCTTTTTAAACCATTAAAACAATATTACCATCAACAATACACAATATTATTATCATCAACAATATACAAGATTAGAAAATTTTAAAATTTATTCTGGGAACGACTGCAGTTTGAATCGAAGATTTCCATCTTTTCAAATAATAAAAAATAAAAAAAAAACATTCGAGTTTCTAACTGTCTATTTGATGTAGGTTTATGGATACACAAATGGCAATCCAAGTTAATTAAAAAAGTTTACAAATAATTAAACTCGTTAAATATCACATCTGTAATTTAGTGAAACATTTTTTCTTTCTTAATTATGAATACAAATATTAAAATTTATCTACTAAATAAAAGTTTTAATTTACTTACACACTTTTCTATTAATTCTACCCAGTGCTAATGTGCCAAGCTCTGAAAGCGATATTTGGCTACATGCTTGGTTTCTACTTCTATTACATTTGTTTCTCTGTCACCAATACTTGAAGAGTGCGTAATGCTTGAAGAAAACTAGAGCTACAATCTTATTTTGAGAAAGGCTATTACTTGATTTTAAAATGTGCCATCTTTTGCTGCTGGTGACACCAACAGCTCGATCACATAAGACCTGACACAACACTCATCCGGGATTTAGTATTGATACCTTTGATCATTCAAAATTCCTTCAATACACATAATTTAATGTGATTTTGCAAAGAGATACTCATTCAAATAGATGCTTTTCCCAAATGAGAACAAAATGTTAATCGCATTTTAGAAAGAATTCGAATTTATCGGATGCATTGCAGAATATTATACTTGTCTTATCCAACTGGTGCCTTCTGTATTTTGATTTAATCTTTTGCTTCTCTTAATTTGGTTAAAACGGAAAAACATAATATGGGCATTTGTATTCAGTAATTGAAAGTGAAGATTTAATTGTATTTGGTAATATCCAGATTACTTAGGAGTTTCTAGAAAATAATTCGCAACAGCAAGCCTATCGAATAATTTTTATTTTATAGAGATAACTCTACGAGTTAAAAAACAAGAGAAATATCTAAGAATTTCCTTATAAAATCGTCTAATTACAAAAGACTGCATCGATATACAGTGGGCCACAAAATTGAGTATACACCTTAGAAACTTAGAGATTTTTTGCAATTACAAATTAAATATTGCTTTAAGATGATTGAAATGTTTACCTTATATACTTTAGTCTATGCTTTACCGTACTATACTAATAAAATTGTTGCGTTTATTTATTTTTTACGAAAAAAAAATAAAAGATCTGAGACGAGAGGAAAAACAACACCACAAAAATAAGAATACACCTTTATTAATTTCCTTTTAACTCAAATTAATATTTTGTTGCATAACCTTTTGCTTGAATTACAGCTTGTAATCTTCTGGGCATAGATTCTATTAGTGTTTTAGTGGTTTCAACAGAAATTTTAACTCATTCTTCTCTCAGAATCTTCTTGAGAACTTCCTTGCTTGTGATTTCGTGCTCATGTACAGCTTTCCCTAATTGCGACCACAAATTTTCAATGACGTTTAGGTCTGGAGACTGGGCTGGAGTGTGTAATTGCTTCCTGCAATGGTACAGCAAGTATAACTGCACAATCTTCGCTGTATGCTTGGGGTCGTTGTCCTGCTGGAATATGAAGCTTGACTCAAGCCCCAAATTACTGGCACTTTTTTTCAAGTTATCATTTAAAATCCCCAAATATACATGTTTGTCCATAATACCATCAATAAAAGCAAGCTCTCCAACTCCTCCAGCCGACATACAACCCCAAACGAGGACAGATCCACCTCCGAACTTGACTGTCTTAATGGTGTTTTTAGGTGCCAGTGCTTTCCCAGCTTCTCTCCATACTTTAAATCGTCCATCGCTTCCGTAAAGATTAAACTTACTTTCATCAGAAAATATTACAGTGTTCCAGAAAGAAATAGGCTTTAAACGATGTTCTTTGGCGAAAATCACTCTCTTTTGTCTATTCACATACTTGATGAGTGGCTTTCGTATTGGTGTACGGCCATGAAACCCATAGTGGTGAAGGGTACGTCGAATTGTTTCATCTGAGATCTTTTTCCCGATTGTAGAGGACATCGATAAAGCTAGTTTAGAGGCACTCACCCTCGGATCTTTCTTTGCTGAGTGAATGATCTTCCTCTTCGCTGTAGTACTCAGTATTTCTTTACGTCCTCTTCCAGGAATATTGGCCACAGATCCAGTTTTTTTATACTTCTGTAGTATTTTTTTGACACAACCATGAGTTACACCAATCAACGAAGCGATTTCTAGAAGAGATTTGCCCTCTTTCGACCATTTTATGACCAATAAATGTTCAGATTCAGTAGTTTCTCTAGGAGAGCTCATTTTACGATTTTTAACAAGAAAAAATACTATTTAAAAGCGTTGAAGTGCAATAGCACGTGTTATAAGCAGCAGCTACTCCTGAAACTCTTTAAAGAAAATTTGAAACTAAAAAAAGTGGTGGCAAAATTTACAAATATAAGAAGTGTATACTCAATTTTGTGGCATGGTTTTCTATCTTTTCTTCGAATTGCTTAACTTTTTTCGTAATAAAAAGTTAACTATAGAATTGTGTTATTATAGGATGGTAAAGCAGAGGTTAAAGTATCTAGGATAAAAAAAATTATCTATTTTAAATAAATATTTAATTTGTAATTGGAAGAAGTTAAAAGTTTTAGAGATGTATACTCAATTTTGTGGCTCACTGTAGTTTTAGATTGAAAGCATATTTTCTTTAATTGATCCTGATCTTACCAATACTGTTATTGATTCTACAGTTGTAGGACTTAAAAATAAACAAATGGAACTTTTAGTTATCTATTATTTTATCATGCTAAATACCTTCGAAACATACCTATAAATGTAATTAAATTATTTTTGCTATTATCAAAATGCATTTCTGCTATTATCAAAATGCATTTCTATTATCACTGACATAGCCTTATATGGTAAAATTCAACTATTTAAACTAAATTACCTTATCTGGTAGGTTTTGGATGTGTAAAAATTCGAATAAATGTATAGAACTCTGATAATAAGTTGTTTACGTCTAACTGTTTTTTATATTACTTTATTTATGAAATTGAATTTAACAAATATAAAACACAGAAAACTACGAAATCTCTAATATTTACAATGAAGAAGAAACTTGAAGATAATTTATCTGCACATATCTGACGAACGATCACTGCAATTCAATACTTATAAAAATGGCTATGTTTAATTTATCTTCATATAATTGAATTCTTCTCTATTATTAATACACAGTTGAATTCTAGATATACAGATAAATAAATATCCTGCAAATTTTCAAATGTTATTATCCTCCTTTGAAATAATTGATTACTTTTCCCGTGTCTAGACAAAATATGATTAGCGAATATAAAAGCTTTCTCATTAATCAAAAAGATCTCAGTACTGTAGTCAGTAAATGCTGTCATCTAAACTACTATTCAAGGATAATGTGAAAAATTCCAAATTTGAAGCAGAAAGAGCATGTATCGATCAATGTTTTAAAGTTTAAAAGGCATAGTTTACACTGAAATGAATTTTAGATAATATAGATTGATTAATGGTATGTATCCATGAACATTAAATTAATTTGATAATTTTCCCATCGCATATCCTAGGCAGTTTCTAGTAATATTAATAATTTATTCCTAAATTGACTTTATTTAGTATACGACTTAATTGAAAAAATTAAATGCATTTAAACACTTTGGAAACTGGCATAAAAAAAGTTTATGAATTTGAAAGAATAATTCAAATAACTTTGCAGAATTTCATAGACACAAAATATTTAGTATCAATTTCATTCCATCTGAGAAATTTAGCAGTCATAATATTCAGAAAAACCAAACAAGTCTGCCAATCTCAACCTTTGCAGTGATTTCTCTAAATTTTTTATCATACGAAAACTTGTGAGGTTTAGATACATCATAAATGGTTATTTCCTCTCCCGCTCAGCACTCTTTTTCCCGCAAATCAATATGTCAAGATTTTCTTTTGCCATATTCCCCAGCTTCAACAATTCAACCGATTTCGCATAGATTTGCTAAAAAATTTCACCACTTTGCGAACGTTGTTAATCAATCACAAAACTTTATTATTATTTTGTAAATATAACAATGGTTGACTTCCATTTAACACCGTAAACCTAAGTTTATTGTATTTGATTGACATTATTATATTAATACAATAATATCATGATCGAACAGCTAGTTACTTAAGACAGTTAATAATTCTATGGATATTTTTCTTTCAATTTTAAGAAAACAATTATTAGTAATTTAATGTTTGAACTTGAACATATATCTTTATTAAAAATAAAGAAACATGTTTAATTTTTTTCATAATTTTGTAACAGACTGTTCATAGCTATGGGTTATAAATGAAATTTATAAAGGCTGGTAAATTATTCCTTTACGATGCATTTAACAAAAAGTGCAGAATGCGATATTTCATTGTTATTTGTTTTTTCTATAAGCTCTCTCTTCCAGTGAACAAGTTTTCATTTTGCCTTTTACACAATTCGTTAGTAAAAGTCGACAGAAAACTATTCAAACTTTCTTTTCATTGAACCATCTTTGACCTTAAAGCTAGCTATTTACTTTTCGATTTCGCTGCCACTCGACTTAGTAAAAGATATTACTCCTATATTTCTGGAAATAAAGCGAGCTGTATAAGACATTGTTAAGCAACAAACCTTCTCTTTCTTGGGAGGATCTGATCCTTAAAGATTGCCGGAATGTGGTAAATAGTTTGTAGTTTCGTTGAAGTCATTTTGGAGGAGAACGTGACCTGTTCTCTTAAAAAGAAAGATTTTAAATGACCTGGGAGAAAAGACGCTTTTCCTTCCAGGATTAAACAAAAATGATTGGTGATGTTTTTAATGTATAAACAATGGCGTGGGTGTTTTTGATTGAGAGAAGGTGCTGTGAATTTCGAACAATTCTTATCAACGTTCTGTCTAGTAATTAACTTTCTCTTTTCGTATACATTCAAATTCATTTTTCTATGCTAGTTCATAGTAACATTTTTCAATTAATTAATTGAAAACTAGGATGCATGTATAAAAATACATAAATTATATTTGTGGAAACAAATGACATTTTTATTAAAAAGACATCGCTCTTAGTAATATTAGTAGTTTATTTTCTTTATATTTTAGATATTGTCTGCGTAACATAAAATACAAATAAAAATACTACATTCATAAAAATAAAACTTTATGCGTTTCTCAAGTTGTGTTTGTCTCAGTAAGATATTACAAAAAAGCCAAACAGTACACCAGTGTTGTTGTAATTGATGAGAGGAAGTTTACAGTTAAACAATACAATATCGAGAAATAATTTAAAAACAGTATGAACACTATGCATAATGCGACTCAATCACATAATACGAAATCAATCATTATGTTAAGAATTCACTGTTCATCGATGTAAACTTTACCCAAGTATGTCTATTTTGTAATAAATGTTAAGCAAAATTCTATATTGTAGGATCTACTTCTAATTTGCAATGATGATATTTTTAAAGTGTAAGGTTTCAGTTACTTATAATATCGAGGAAAAACAGGTTATTTGAAATTTTCTTGCTGTCAACATCTAATTTTTAAAGGTATGTGTTTACATACAGAATACTTTTTTTTAAAAAAAAAAAGCCAAAAAACGGTTAAATTTTTGAATTTTTGTCTAAAATAGATTTAAAAAAATGAAATTTGATGTCGCAAACTTCAAATTGCCATGTGAAAACTTTTTTTAAGTCATGTATCAATTCGACATAAAAACATGCTTTCACATGATTCATATTTCGCAACCACGAGCATTTAGATAAGTAATAGTTTTCGAACATCTGAAAATCAATTGTGTTTCAAAATATTTTTTAGAAGCCAGATTTTGTGTGTGTGTGTGTGTGTGTGTGTGTGTGTGTGTGAAAAACCAGTTTAAACAGGTTTAAGAAAAGGTTTGACAATCAGATTATGCATACGTCGACATTTATAAAAACATTGTTCCCCCCCCCCTTCCCATTTCAAAGTCGTTCGAGTTCCAAAACTTTTATAAAAATTATGGGTTTGTTTGTTTTTTATCCTAAAATAGTTGAGCTCCAAAACTTTCTTTGCCAGCTTGAAGAAAATTCAAAATTATATATATATTATATAATTTTCGATACGCTTTTTTCGCTGTTTCGTGTTGATTCCCATTTTCTTCTTTGTGCTTTCTCGGGCGATAACTTCTTACTACCCTGCCTTTATTTTCTGACCGTGCCTTTTGAGGCTTTAAAAACTACAAAATAAAACATGTTCTCACAAGATAAAAATCTATGGAATCAAAGCATACAAGTTGCATTTCAAAATCTTTTTGTTTTAAATGAAAAACGTTTTTTTATAGAAAAAATGAAATATAAATCTATAACATAGTTTAGAGTCTTATCAAATGATTTGATCGAAAACTTATAGATGCTTAAGAAAAATATTGTCTAGGTTATGAACTACAAAAAAGCAATAATTCCATCCATTTTATAAATATTGGTGTTTAACTGATAAATAACATGCATTTTTCAACTTGTTGCGAAGAAATGAAAATAATGTAGTATATTTTTAAATATATCAATTACTTAGTTTTTTTCAGTGTCAGCAGAACATATTGAGAAATTGTTATAATAAATTTCAACAAATATTAAGCATTTATTTGTAAGGAAATTCTAGAATCAGAATTTGAAAAAACAGCATTTAAAAACACAAAATAGCATCAAAAGGCGGTATTATACAATTAAAAAATATGAATGTCTTTAAGATTGAACTTGATAAAATTCAAACGGCTTGATGAGGACTGTTCAGAAAATAATACTAAAAGCAAAATATTTGATATTTTCCCCAAAAAATCGAATTTTCAATGTAGTCACCTATCTAAATATGCCGATGATTGAAAATAGTTCGATCATTATTAATTACATTGTGTGAATGACTACATATGTTTTCATTAGATGACAATCACAATAATTGTGCTTTCCATCCAAGTTGCAGCCTTACAAATTTGCTGCTTCAAATAATTAAGTCCTTTCAGCAATGGCATGAGCATGTTACTACTCAAATGTCAGCATATTTGTCTTCAAAAGGGCTATTATAATAAATGAGTAATCTGCAAGGAGCATACACCGAGAGCATTATTTTGAAGCCTTATATTAAACCACCTTTCGTAATGCAAGACATTTGTTTTCCCAAAAGTATTATAATTTACGTCTCGCAAAAACATGTACATCTATGTGATTATTGATTTTTTCCATCTAGTGTCTTTCCTATTTAATAATTTCAATTTTGGTTATTCTGAAGCTTCTATCTATTTAGGTAAAAGCAGCAAATGTGACTGAGAAAAAGTTTCAAGAGCTGATGCCCATGCATACAAACATTTTCCCATCGTTTTGAATGTATTTATATTATAGAAAAAAGTATTGATATACTGATGTCACATTTGTTGTTTGCATCTATATTAACTTAGGAAATGACAAAATCTAAACTTTCTTGTATTATTCAGATTTATTTATATTGTTCTACATGCATCTACAAAAATGATTCTTTAAATGAAAAACTCGTAAGGAATTTGTATAATTAATTAATGGTATTCTAAAGCTTATGTGTATTTAAAACAGACTACTCAGGCTTTTATACTTAAAATAGCAGTATCAAGAAAATTTATGGAAGTTTCTATTTTAAGAGAAGAGGGAAAATTACAAAACAGACTGCATTAGAAAAAGTTTCAAAAGAAAACACAGCAAAAAATACTTATAATACAATAACAAAACCATCTTATTTAAATCCACCCCTTGAGGCTTAGTATAAAAATGTTACTCAAAGGCTTCCTAACAAATTGAGAAAACTTTCAAAAGCTTGAAAATGTGCATTTATGTTGACCCACCTCAGGCCACCTGTAAGTAATAACAAGACAGTACCTTCAGAAAATCCGAGTGATTTGCATATAAATAGAAAACTAACAATGAATTGCTGCCTAAAAAAGCTTCCGTTAAAAAATGAAGAAACCATAGAAATATTTAGATCCAAGTTGTGATAACAATGAAAAGGGGAGGTCAAAAGACTTATTGCTATCAAAGTGAGCTATTTATGTTGTAAGTATGTAAATTGAGAAATATAGGAATATCCCTTTAATGTCATTCTTTAGCATTTATTTCAAGAATGAACTTTCTAGGATATATAAATAACATGTGTTTAGGAATTAAATAGAAGATACTTGTTAGAAAATGTTTCGTCCTTTTGTATAAAGACATTGATATGATTAATGGATGTTTAAATTTATGCTATAGTTTTCAAAGTTATTGTTAAAAGTAATTTTTTTTAGAATCAAAAGGAATTTAGAAACTTACAATTTTTTACGATGTAGTTTCTTAAAAAACGATATTTTTAACTCGAAATCTTTCTGACAATAAAAGAACATTTCAACACTGGAATAAAAGTATTACGCTCTCCGAGATGTCTAAAGAAAAATTTTAGACATTTTAACCAACACATATTCTCTGCGCTTCATGTATTTTTGCTCCCCTTGCCTACTTTGAGATTTCAACAACAAATAGCATCCCATTTGGAGGGAACAAGAGGATTATTTCGGGGTAGTCTTCATAATTCTAAACTTGGCAATGATGGCAGCTGATGTTGTGAACTTCTTTGGGTAAATCATTTCATCCTGAAGAGTTCGAAACCGAAGACCCCTTTCTCCGATTACATCACACTAAACACAATTTTGATTGTAGAATTAACCCATATCTCACTGCAACAATTTGTGCAGGACATAATATTTACATTGATGAAATAATATTCCAAAATGGAGGGTAGAGCAGGTATCTCCTTGGTTTTGCAGAATAATAATACGAAACTGCATGAATGGATGGTCAAACTGACTAGAGAAGAGTTAAGGAGATCTCTTTCAATGAACAATAGAACAGAACAATTATTGTAACCTCTAGAATAAAAGAATTTCCATTCAGCCATCAGATCTTTCAAAACTACCATCAAAATAGCCAAAACAATACAAATAATTTTGCACTCGTAAAATAAAAACGTTAAACTGGACCAAAGTACATGGTTGTCATTTCGGGAGCCACAAATTGAATTCCATTGATCAACAGAAGCTAATATGCTATTTCAAGAAATCCTTAATACATGTATTTTTACAATACTGCCAGAAACAATGTAAAGAAGATGGTAGAACATAGTCGACTTATGCAGTTTTTTTCATAAGAGTTGATTAGTGCCGAAAATAATATTATAGACGGTGTCGTTAAACAACAAGATTCATATTTTACTAGTTTAATGTGTTTACTTTGTTGAAAATATTGTTGGACAATGAAAAAAGCACCAAATATTTAAATTACTGAAAAATACATAAAAACAAATTTTGCCGAAATTAGTAACCTTGAAGCTAACGCCTCTGCCACGTGAATCTTAGAATTTCATCATCAATCTTAAACAAATGCAGCACATTCTTTTGTTATGTTCATTTTAACACCATCTAATCAAACTAGGTAAATTTCTAAATCATCACAAATATTTCTGGGCCACAGTTTGGGAAAACGAGAGGTAAAGGTACTTTTATCGAATAACAAATCAAGTACATCATGAAACAAGAAACTAAAAATAATATATTGGACATTTTTCCAGAAATATATGGTCCTTTTTTATTTATCCATGAAGAAAGGAAATACTTCAACTGATTTTATCGGTCTGTGAGTCGCATAAAATTCATCTCACAAGATGGGCACCAAATATTAAAAAAAAAAGGAATAATAGTTTCCCCGACTTTGAGTACCAATTTAACATTACTTATAAACTTAGACATTTCGATTCGAAAAAAAAAAATTGCTTTTGCTGCAAAACATGAAATGGTTGCTTTTTTTATCCTATACATCCGTTTGCCAAATTCCTGCTCAAAATGAAAAGTTTCTATCAAGAATTTTATTTCTTATTTTTGCTTTTTGTATTTTGCTTACTTGGGTGATTTGAGATTCCCAGAATTAAATAAATTGTATACGAAATTTACCAAAACATTTCTTTAAGTTTCCACATTATAAAGATTTGTGGTTATTCATACTTAATAATAAATCACTCGTGAATCCTTAAAATTTTTTTTTCTTTTCTCTCTTTTTTTTAAAGTTATTGCAAAATGAAATTAAAGTGCTTCCATGTAACAGGTTTCTGTATAAATGATATTTATCACCGCAGTTTGCATGTGTCGGTCATCACGTTTATTTCTAATATAAAAAAAGATTAAAATAAACTCAACCTTAACATTTTAAAGGAATAGTATAAATAAATAATTTAATGAAAAAAGCAAATATTTTTGCTTATTTATTTTCAAAATGATATTAACGTTAAAATTAAAAAGAATATGCGAAATAACTATACAAATACAGTAGGTATTTTTCTTGTTTATTTAACTTCAAAACATTTTTTTTAAATTTTGGAAAATACATTTTAAAGTAGAAAGAATAACATAAAAATGTGTCACTAGTTTAAATAAGAAAATTGATAACCCATATTGGACTATGAATTTCCTTAGCCGTAAGTAAAATAAAGGTCTGTTTTAATTAATGTTAATTTAATTAAATACTAGATTGTTTTTTGTAGTGATAATGTTCACTTACACTCGAAGAAACAGACATGCTATTAATGTATTTCATATAAAGACCGTATACTAAATTTCATTCGTATAGGTCAAAATCGTTTGTAATTAAATTGGTCACAGATAGGCTACAAAATTCCAAAAAGAAATGCCATTTTCAAACTCAAAGGAAACTTAAAATTCATTAAAATATTGAACTCAAATTTTTCCTGATTACAATATTTTCTTTATATAAATTAATTTTTTAATTTAGAGAAAATTTAAAAAAAACAATAAAATTATATAAAATATAGTATCAAAATTAACCGAATTCGCGACTACTTAGTTTTGTTTTGATGTGAGGAAACCAAGAAGATGAAAAACTGTAATGCATAAAATTTTATGGTCCAAACACTGTTGATGCAAATTTTAAAACAGTTAACATTAATAAATTTCAGAATCTTAAGCGTGACTCTTATCAAATTGGGAATCAATTTCTTCAAGGAACTGGTCGTTTCTCAGTATGTATATTCATTCGCATGATTTAAATGCGATGATTAAAAAAGACAATGACTTTATGAATAAAATTTGGTATGTGTCCTTATCAAATTATGAATTATGGCTTTATGAAATGTCCTATCAAATGAATGATGAAATTATGAAATATGCCCTTCTCAAATTATGATCCTTATCATAATTTGTATCAATTTTGTCAAGTAATTGGTCGTTTGTCAGTCTATATAATCGCAAAGACGTAAACGCGATGATTAAAAAAATGACAATGACAGGATGAGAACTGATATGCGATTGCAATTCTATCAGAATTTTGGCTTGAATCGGTATCTGACATACTACTTCCCCAATACCAAGAAAATAGCGATGATTAAAAATGACAATGAATTGGACGAATAAGATTTGGTATGTTATTGCAATTCCATCAAAATTTTGGTTTGAATCGGTATCTCAAATGCATGCTTAATTTTCCGATTCCCAGCAAATAGCGCTTAAGTGTAGAAATTTGAAATTGAAAGACGAATATTCAATCGTCCTGATGAAGATATCCTATTTTTAACAGGAAGAAGGAATAATACATTTATTAGGGAATATGCGATAATTATTTGGGAATATCACACCCATCAATTTTATCTTGACTTGTTCTACTTCCTATTTATGAGGATTGCTATTAATTATAACTGCTTTCCGGACTATTACTCTAGTTCAAGATAAATCCATTGTTCTAAACAATCCAAATTATGAAACATTTGCTGATACAAATGTGGAAAAATTAATTTCATTCTATGTGTTTACTATTTTCATTGCATTATGCTTGGAAATTATAATCAAATATATTACTCTTTCTATTGTATCATCACACGTCTTGCTTCTAACATCGAAACAATGTTTTTGTTTAAAATATTTTGTTGTTTCTATCTAAACATAACAACTGCAACCACAAAATGCTTTCTGATGAAATAAATCGAATCCATAAATCAAATATGTAATGTTGCAACATCAATTATCTGTTTTTCCAAGCCGATTCATGAAGATTAAAATTTGGTATTATTTCCTTATATTCATTTGTTAGATAAAACAGAGGGTTTCCTACATAAAATTATGGTTTTTGTAAGTACAACCTGTTAGTTTCCAACAATCTGGTTTCACTAAGATTAGGTATCTACTAACCTAATTAGTCTATCTTCTCGAAATAAGATCTTGAATACGATTTGTATACGATACGCATTGTTGCATATTTTTGGTAACAATATATGCTTATGATATATACCAGCCTGGTATTCTAAATGCTAGCACTTTTTAAAAATGTAAAATCGATCTTAAGATCACCAGCTAACCCATTTATATTCTGTTTTCAGGAATTATATTTCAAACATTTTAATAACCTGCTCATAAAAAGTTGAAGAGCCTTCAGTCATAACCACTGTACTGATTTCTGTAAACATTTTAACTGGCAGTTCCTGATGTTTATATACGTGATCGATGGTAACTTACACTTCGACAGCTAGTTTCGCTACTTGGCTAAAACCAATCAAAATGTTCAGTTTATTGTGAAAATGGCGCTTTTAATTAGTGTGATAAAATGAAGTTTATTAAATTGACTGACATTACAAATTGAATATTATTAATATTGTGGGAGAATTGCTGTTCACCCAAGATGGAGAAGCCACTTAAAATCGTGGGGGTTGTTTTTATTTATCTGAAAACTTTTGCGACGATTGCAATTTAATATATTGAGGCTTACAAACTGTATATTAAGTTATTTATATTCAGTTTTACATAACTACAATATAAACAATTAATAAATTAGAATTAAAAAATATGTGAAATCAATTCCTAAATATAATTTTCATTAGCTATGAATGTATTTGGTTAAAATCTAATATGAAATTCTGTCGTACGTATCAATTTCCTAAAGCATAATTAATTTAAATTATTATAAAATAATGATTTAATAAAACATTAAAAATAAAAATCGTTTTAATATAATATTTATCAATAAATTCCAATAATTTCAAAAACAATTATTATCTTCTAATATTTTTAAATATTGTTACTATAAAAGCAAACACCTCCTATGCTTAATGCTTCCATAAATAAAATTTCAAAAGAAATTTAGTCTTTAAGTAAATATTCCAAATCAAGTTAATAACTTGGAAACTATTTATAATTTTTGAAAATATTTCACTATTGGTGAAAATTAGTTTAATTTTTATGCATGAAAAATGTAAACATACATTTTTCAAACTAAAACTCAAAACAGAAAAACAATAAAATATTGGTGAAATAATTCTGAAACAAAGGATAAAAATTATCCGGAGCCTACAATGCTAATGGCAAAACTAATGATTATTGTTTATCTATAACCATTACCAAACTATAGTTAAAAGAACAAAAATTATTTCGTTTTTGCTTCCTTTTGCAACTTAATATCTAGTTTCTCGTTCTTTTTTGCACGTTTTTTTCATTTGGTACTTTGTAATAAATCAGCAATGAATATATCAAATGACAAAATGTTATAGAATATGTTTTTATGTTTCTAATGCAATGTGTGAATCAAAATTAGCACTCACCAAAGTTTCGAGTTTAGGTGTGATAATTTATTTTCGCTTAGAATTTGTTTTCATATTCTTCCTTAGACAAATTTTTGTTGAAATACATTTAAAAGAATTATTTAAGACTATGATCAATTAAGAATCCTATGTTCAAAACAAAAATTAAAGATATCCAAACCGTTAGTTCAAACATGCATACAGGCCACGGTGGCCTGGTGGTATGGTCTTGGCTTCGGAACCGCAGGGATTCAGATTCAAGACCCGATTTCACCGTCGTGTAAGGGGGTCTGCTGCACGTTAAATCCGTCCTGACCAAACGTCCTCCCGCTGGTGTGGTGTGGTGTGGAGAGGGGGTGCCAACTCAGGTGTCGTCCTCGTCATCTGACCGCGGTTTAAAATTACGAGGTCCGTCCCAAAATAGCCCTAGTGTTGCTTCAAACGGGACGTTAATATAACTAAACTCAAACATACATACCTTGATAATGTTTTAAAATTTGTATTATTTTATAATATTTTTTAAAAAATTACTTTTAATTAAAGCAACGATATTTTATAAACAAAATATGCGCGTACAGACGCCGTCAAATGTTTCAGATCAAATGCAATTACAAAATAAACTTTTTTTATGTATTTAAAAAATTTTCTTAAAATTAGAGAATAATTGTGATTTTTTTTATAAGTAGTACAGCTAAAAATTTAAGAATGGAGAATATTTGTGCAAAAATATGTTCAGAAATCATCGATGAATAATAACCTTTTATTGATTATAATTAAAAGCAATTGAAATATCAGTTTGTAATGATCTTCTGCTACCTAAGAAATAACTACGTGTCAAACGACCTGAAGAACTTTTAAATAGTATGCGCATCATGTACGCTGGATGACGGAATTCACAGAATGACTAGCATATAAAAATTGAGGATCTAACAAAGAAAAGGTCGAATAATTTCAACTAACGGTGACAGTTCGCTTAATAGGATTTAACGATGAGAAAATTGTTAAGAAAGAATAATAAATTAAAAATTAAGCTTTAAAACATAAGTAAAAAATTTATTAAATTAATTTTAACTATGAACAAATAATTGTGATTACTAGCTTAAGCAATAATTACATATGAACAATAATTTTGAAACATTTTTGCAAATATCCAGGCAAGAAAGAGTCTGTTACACAGAAAAAAAGTTTGACATCTTACTGATTTTCTCTGTTGAAGTTCTATTTCCTACTCTTGAACGTAACAGGTCTTAAAAGGGAGCTCTAGAAATTCTTGTTGAGTAGAAAATTAAATTCTCTTGCTATCGCAGTTTTCATAATCTGCGATTTAATAAATTGCTTTTTCTTTTCATCCAAACTAAATGATAAACATATCTTTTTGCCTGTTATTTTATAAGCCTTTTTCAGAATAAATGAAAATTTTACGTAAGGTTATATAGCTTTCTATGCAATATATTCCTATTTTTATTATATACTAGTCGCCTTTGGCGACCAGCCGGTTAGCCAGTATTACCGATCGCTACAATTTTCAATTAAATATTTTAAGTAACTGGTCTCTTAATAGATTCTCAAACAAAACATTTTTAATCTTCCAATTTTGATAGTCATACCAAAATTATACTGTTGTTTAGATCGTTTCGTTCAATTTACTATATATATTTTGATAATTTGTCATTTCTGGTAAAACTTCAACTTTAATTTAAAGTGGAAATGAAGAAATTGCAATTAATATAAAGATATTTTTTAATAAAACCAAGCGTTTTATTTTATTTATCATCTTTATTGATATTTATTTATTATTATTATTATTATTGAATATGAGTATTGCAAGCAGAATCGCTCGGTATTTAAGTCTTATGTGAACTACAAAATATTGTTCATAATTTATGTAATATCTCAAACAATAATTCAACAAAAATTTCTCAGATTCAGCATAAAATTCAATTTTTAGTTTTGCTTTCAAAAGGATTGAAATGAAATCAATAATATTTTGTTCCGGCCTATGAATATATTTCAAAAATTATGAAGTCTAAATTTAATGCAGTAAGGTATCATATTGAGAAATATTCTGGACATACCAAATTTTGAATAAATGAATGAATGTTTCTATTGTCCACGATCAACTAAGACTTATTTCTGAAGTTTTGAATGTTAAAAATTTAGAAAAACTCAGCATTTTCATAACCTTAGGCCAATTAATCTTGAGAAACCTGCGCGCGGATTGGCGTATTTTCTTTGAAGCGATTGATGGAAAATCTAAAATTATCCTTTTTTTATTGAATAGTGATGTTCAAATTTTCATAAATAAGTCAGTTTAAGTGATTGATTTAGTTGATTGGAAATTAACTCTTTTTATTTAAAATATTAGTGTTTCAAGAATATTTTGTTAATGGTGATTTCCACAGCAGAAGTTTTATGTAAAATCAAAAATTCGTTATTTATTAGAGCATTTATTGAATCAAGATACATAAAATATATAAAATACATATACATAAAATATAATCATTTTCCATTTAGAGCTTTTTAGCAGATCTGTGTCTTACTAAAGGTTTACAAATTAGCTGTGTGGCTCTGATTTGAATGGATATCCTGTTCATATTAAACAAAACTTGCCTTAAAATAAAATCGATTTATTGGATTAATAATATAGAGAGTGTAAAAGATAAAATAATTTTTCTTGAATTTATTTTTTAGAAAAAATATTTCATATTTGTTTCATTTCCTACAAACACGTGCCGAAAATTATATTTTTACAGATTTCATTTCCAAAAAGATTTAATTTATTTTTAATTGGAGCTTTAATCAATGTGATGGCAACATTTTGAAAAAATCTAATTTTTCCCCATGAATGCGAAACGTGCTGCTCGTGCGGCTTAAATTTTATTTTTATTTTGTACGGAAAAAATTGTTGAAAAATAGTTAAAATATTTATTTAAAAATTCATTAAAAATAGAAATTTAATTTTAAGGTTAAAACATTGGTATCATTTAAAAGATAAATTTTTGATCTTTAACTTCATGTAAAAATCTTTTGTGCGGTAATACTTTCGGAAGTTAGAGCAGAAACACGCTAAAATTTCGCTTAATTTTTAAATAAAATTTTAATTATAAATTCGAAAAAATAACCCCCAGGTGCACATTCCCGGCCTCCAAGGTATACACGTGCGAAGTTTGGTAGCTGTATGTTGAATGGTCTGGCCTGTAGAGCGCCAACACACGCACGCACACACACACACACACACACACCTTTATTATAAGTATAGATATAGACAAACATCTTCATCTGACATCTATTTTGAGTCAGATCCGGTAATTCCTCTTCAAATGTCCACTCTGAAACAAGGGGAGGGTATTTGCTTTGAAGGATATGGAGTGAGAAAAACTCAGGTGTTTTTAAAAGAAATAGGGCTTCGAACATTGAGTGATTCGGATCTAAACCTAAGACTTTACCACCAAGGATTCCCAATTAGATTCTTGTGCAGTCTATTTTAAAAAGTATTATAAAATGAAGTTAAGTTTAATTTATTATGCTTTCTCAAAGACATAAAAGAAATCCACTTCCAAAATATATTTAACTACATCTTTTTTGAAAAATTAGGAAAGTGAATCCTTTCTTTTATTCTAGTGGATTATCTTAAGGCTGAAGTTCGGAGGTCCCTGCTTGCCTGACTGCACCAATCTGAAGTAATGAGTCTTTGAAAGACAGTAATAAAGGAGAAGGAAGGCAAGATCTCCAAATTCTTGGCAGCTCGAATGACAAGGAAAAGGAGATCAACTACCTAATGCAAGGGATTATCAAATTCCTCTGGGGACAATCCTCTTTCGAATACACTCACGATGTCTTGAAACCTGAGATGAAATTCCCGCAATCCACGGATCATTTACCTGTTTGGACAGAAGTTTTCGATTTGGGAATTTCATGATTGAAAATCTCCAAGACAAAATTGGTTTTAGAAGTATGTGACAACTTTTAAAGTGTATATAAATTGGATTATTTTTTCTTTTTGTATATACAGGTTCTCTAGTTATCCTAAGAGAAATTCTAATCCATTAGATACAGATACAACTTCCCAGTCAGAAAATGCTCTGTGTAATGTGAATATTATTTCATGTTTTATTATGTTTATTATTAATTTATTTTTAAAGAAATTTAAAGCCAATTCAGAAGTTAAAAAAAATTAAGAAATAAACTTGAAATTAAAAATTAATAACTTTTAAGAAACATAATACGAATTAGAAACTTGACAATTTAAATACAGCCTATGCCAAAAAAGTTTAAGACTATATTTGCTTGTGAATAAAGGGTGATCAAGAAATAACAGGAGGTATTCGGAACTCTGTAGCGTTGTATGTACTGGTCGAAATATAAAAAAATTTACAAATTTGGCTCAAGGGGACCACCAACTTGATGTTCCAATAATTGCATGCGGTACACGATGTTTTCGATGGTGGTTCGCAGCACAATGGCATTTATTCGTCTGATATGTAACGTTGTTTGACCTTTTATAATAGGAAAGTCAGGAACATGTCCTTGATACACAACGCCTTTCAAGGGAACCAGAATAGTCTTACAACCAGAAATTGCCAAGATTCAGATCAATGTCATCAGTTAGTGGGTGTTATCTTACAAGGATAAAATTTCAGGATCTTACGCAATATCTGAAGTCGAGAACGGGATATCTGTTTGTCGTGATAATCAGCGTGCACTGCTGGTAACCTGCTTATTAGCTATCGCCTGATCCATAACGGCGGTTGCAACTTCTTCAACTTGTTCCTGCTTGATAACTTTACATCCTCGGCCTGGTTGCACATCAAGAATTCCTGCTTCAAATTTTTCAACCATTCTTCGTAAATTTGTTATGGTCATCGGTCCTCTACGTAACTGTTTTAATCGCCAGTATTCAAGAAGAGCAGCACTGGCATTTGACGGGCGAATTCTTGCAGAATGACAAATTCCCGCAACTCTTCCTTTTATCTTCAATGTCATGTCACAAAGTACCTATATAAACAAATTACATAATAAAGATTTCGATCGCAGCTCCAGGATTTCCCCTATCGGCGTTTTTTGGTACTATTTTTTGATAAATCGAAACCACATATTTTAATGTGTATAGTGACCAAATTTTGTTATATTTCGTCCAGTACATAACACGCAACAGGGCTTCGAACACCTCCTGTTATTCCTTGATCACCCTGTATAACATGGAATCAATGCGATGTCAACACATTATCTAAAATAACTTGAATTTCTTCAAAAAAATTGAATCCATGCATCCAAAACATTAAAATGTCTTAAAACATTAATTATAAACATTTTAGTATCATAAGTAACGTAGGCCATTAAATTATTTGAAGATAAATTCGATCACAAACATAGTACTTTAAAATAAAGATATTTGACATATGGAGAGTAATTGTTATAGGATCGGTAATTTTTAACAGCAGAGTTTGCCAACAAACCTGAAAATTTGTGTTTGAAAGATCTTTCAAAATTAGTGAGTGATTTCTGGTTAATATTTAAAAATGATTTTTAACTTAATATAATGTCGAGTTTTGCAAATTACTATTTCTGTAAAATGAATAAAGAAGTTATAAGCTCAATAGTTAACTTTTATTGACGAATCAAATTATATTTCCTCTGAAAAGAATATATATTTAAATCGGCGACCTAGAATATTTAGCTAGATATGAGATCTTTCTTTTCATTTTTTAATTGCTCTGAAACACTTACTTTTGAAAATTTCTACTTCAGTAAAATAACCTAAGTAGTTATTTCATTTCATATCAGAATTTTTTTTTAATATTTTGAGGCACATCATTTTTATTCTATAAAATCGAATACTAAAACATTGTTGACAAAAGTACCGATTTTGCATGCTATTGTTAGTATGAGTTGCCCTGAGTCGATAGAACTCCAGAAATCATAGCTTTTGAATGTATCAGGTCTTCTAATTTAATTCTTAAACTAACTGCGCCTTAGATATAAACTGGATGATTGTTCATAAGGTTGTAGACAGCCTTTTGCTGTTTAGAGGAATTTCACTGATGAATTATTCTGCATTATTAAGAATCTTATTCAGATTCAGATAATATTTCTCTAAAACTGAAAATTAGCCGTGAAAATATGTCCTTCAATTTAATTTAAACATGATTTAATATATAACAAGTCGGTTGTTTCTTCTAATCACTAAAACAGATTATTTTATTTTCTCTTTTTTCTCTATAAATAAATACACTGGATGATCGGTACGGTCCTTTTAAGCCCTTTAAAATCACTAAAGAACATCTTATAACCAGGATAAGATTTTGAGAATCTGTGCAGAATTATTGAGCCGTGTGTCGAAAGTAAGACATCAAAATTCTCCAAATTATTGGAAAGGAAATTATTCAGGTAGAATTACAGACACGTGAAAAAAGTAACGTTGCCTTTCATCTAAATATGTCTTTAAATGTAAAATTGAATGGAAATATATAAACATCTGTTGCCTAATATCTCATTATCTTACACCATTACATGATATGACTAGTATGAATTGGAGGTTACTATTAATACAAACTGTAATAATTAATCACCAAGATAATGGTCGTTACAAGTTGAAAGTAAATATTTTATGATAGTTGATGTTAATGCTGATTCAGCAAAAGGTTTTCAAACTTCAAATTTTGGTATTCATATAACTCACACTATTTTATAAATCCTTTGACTCTCCTCTTTATATTATGCATTTCTCAAAATTTCAATTTTAAATTGAACCGGAAGTGATTAAACTTCAATTAATAAAAAACCTTTTGGGTGAAACCAAACGTGTTTTTACAAAACTTTGAGTACAGAAAATACTACAGTTATCATTAAACTCTGATATATTATACAACATTGTTTATAAATTATGCAATATCTCAGAGGATTCAACAATAAATATTTCTCTGATTCAACATGAAATGTAGTATAACACAATTATAAATAATGTATTAAATAAAACTCACCCCCCCCCCCAAGTGTTTACATAAAAAATCCTTAACTGATCAGAATATTCATTGGTTTAAATTGCTTAAAAATGTGTTCTTATTTTTTTCTTTCATTTTGACAATTTTACTTATTTGATGTATATGCTATTACTGCCGGTTTAGAAATCGGTTATAGGGCCTAAATTATCATGAATATCCTGTAAATATAAACAATGTCTGCCTTAGACAATGCAGAATTATTGAATCAATACCAGATATTTTTAAAAGTCACAGAAAAAATTTCTTTGTATTTATTTTTATAGAAGATACTATGTTTCTAATAGATGTGCTAAAAATTATAGTTTTTTAAAATTTAGTTTGTAATGAAAATTAAATATAAATTAATCTTTTAATTTTAAGTTTGTTACAACGTGATGATAACACTTTGATCAAAGCTAATTTTTCTCTTACACGCTTAGCATGCTAATGTAGATTATATTTTAGAAAATTATTTAACAGCAATCAAATCGCATAGTTAAAAGTTTAATTTTTAAATATTGTAATAATATAAAAAATAATTTTGTGTAGTTATAGTTCCAGATATTATCACGCAAAACTTCAAAGTTTCGCATATTTATTTTTTTTTAGTTAAATCTCTAAAAAAATGAATGAATTCGCTCCAAGATGCACATTCTTATTCTTCTAAATATTTTTGTGTCATGTTTGGTTGCTCTAAATTAAATGATCATCAGGTTGTAAAGTACCAACACAAATACATTAATAAATTAGTAATTATCTCGAAATATGAAAAAGTCCATCAATTTTCAAATGGTTCCAAGTTTCAGATTTAAGTTGATTTTAAAACTTTGTTAACTAAATGAGATTGAAAAATTTGGTTTTTTTATGTGATGTAAACTAGCTGCTCATATCAAAATATGAACTTAAGTGTGCACTAAAAATCGGATTTAGCATCCTAAATGTTTGATAATGTTTTGTAACGTTTAGGAAAAAAAATGTTTGGCAAAAATATGCCTTTAAAATTAAGAAAATTTACAGAGCATAGTTAAAAAAAAGATTAATGTAAAAATAAAAACATTAATTGAATGTAAAAATTAATCCAATCAAAAATTAACTTATGAAAATTATTTAGTGATTGTCAAATAGAGCTAAGAAAATACTGTTTTCACATTTCAAATGGTATATCAAATTGAACTAAAAGTTTGTTAAAGATTTCATTGCATAGTTTAACCCTTTAAAGAGCCATTTTTGTCTAGTCATATTATTTTTAAATATTTTTTGGCTTGAAATTAGAATAAGAAAAGGGATTCATTTAGCTTTTATATAAATTTAATTTGATTGATTAATTAATTTGGATAATTAATAATTAAGTAACAAATCAAGATATCATTTTGTCTGAGATAAAAAACTGAAGTACTTGAGTTTCTGACGTACTAAAAAAATTTGTTAGAACATAGGCCAACCTACAAAATTTCATATAAAGATTGATAAATTTGGTGGGAAGCATACTTCCCACGGCCCTAGAAAGGGTTAACAAAATAAATTTTTAAAATACACTTATTAGAGTTTTTTCTTCTTAATTTAATTTCTATTATTTTATAATTTATTATTATAAATATAAACCTAGAAGCTATACTATTTTTTTAAATTCCACACTATGTAGCAGAGCTCGCATGAAAGATTAAAAAAAAAATAGGAATAAATATTCTAGTGCACGATTAGCGATTACTAATGCATAAAAATCAGCGTATTTTCGTCGATGGGTACAGAATATGAAAATTTTGCTTTTATTAAAACAAGTTAAAATTAATTTCATATTTATATAAAAAAATCATGTCAAATTAAAAAAAGCTTGTAAGAAATCGGAGTTATTTTAATTTTGTGATGTGGAATATTTTTTCCGGTTTTTTTTTTTTCTTCTAATATCCGAGAAATGAGTACAAACTCTGCTAAAACATCTGGAAAAAGACGAGAATAAAAATTTTTGGATGAAACGCACAACAACGGTTGAGGGGGTTCATAAATATTAGAACAATAAAGTAAAAATAACCAAATGACTCTTAACAAATACAATGACAACATTCAAATCACGGCATCAAAAAGTGGAGAGAGAGCAAATTTTTCGATCGCAAGCAAATACAACTTTAGATGTTCTTGCGATGTCAATGATAGCGGTAGGACAGTGTATCAAGTGAAATTATTCTAGTGCAATTGGATATTCAGTTTCTCACCAGTTTAGAAAATTCATCAACAATTTCTCAGAAGGCCATCTTTTATTGTCAGTTTATCAAGAAAACATCATTCATCATAACGTTATAAAGAGAGCTCAATCATTGCCGATTTATAAGAATTCTAGAAGTAATTTCAGATAGTTTTACAAATGGTTCCAGACTCACTTAATAGCAAAAAAGAAAATTCTCATCGAAAAATTCCACGCTATTTACACAAAAAGTCAAAGATTGAAAAATCGCCATAAAAATGTCCGGTCATTGTCAAACAAATTCAATATTTTACATATATGTTTTTTGGCTATCTACATACCGACTTCGAGAAAATTTGTACCCATTTAGGAACAGCTTTTTCGGTAAATTGCATAAAGATATTTTTGCATTCTCACGACAAGCTTAGAAATTCACCGTAGACATTTAAAGGTTACATTGTTACAAATCAGTTATTTAAAGTCATTCCGATATGTTTACATGTTCTGAGTTTTAAAGAGAGGGCTGATGTAGAATATATTCGTTGATTCCTTATGTTTTCTTTAGTAGGATTTCTATAAACAAGTATCTAAAGCTAAAGTAAAGTAAAAAATGTGATTGTCGCACTTGAATTGCAGCGTGAGTTCGAAATTTGTTTTTATATTTTTGAAGAAAGCATGATACATTTCCTAGTTTTAGCAATATAAAACTGCAGACAAAGTAATGTCTTGAGAACAGTGGCACAACTGAATATGGCTTATATATTCGCCACCAGTATAGCCCTGCCAAATAAGTGGAATAGATTTTATGATTCCCATGATCTTGAGGTACGAGGTAAATGCCTCAAGAGTTTGTGCAAAAAATATCACTGCTTCGATGATGTTCATTACTCACAAATTACAACAACTCCAACAATTTCATTCCCTTCATTCTCATTTTTATCGTGCCAGCATTTCACAAACTCGAGTTGTAATCATGATGTGAAGTAAGCTATTGGAATTAATATTGTGTTAATAATTATATTTGTTATCACTTCTGCATGATATCAGCAACCATACACTCATTTTTGGAACTGCATAAATTCAAAGCTTTTTATGACATTATATTTCAGTGCAGTTTTTATCAGTTTCTGTATCTGAATATTATCCATGCATAACAAGCTATTATCCAAGATTTAAGAATATTATAGATGAAAGGAATTTACAATAATATTGAAATCATCTTATTTTTATATAATTATAATTTATTCTAGAAACATTAAGAATTTCAAATAAAATATATTAAGTTATAAAGCAAATTTTAACTTTGCCAAAATGAATGAGGAATTTCCGCTTAAAAAGATTGAAATACTTTAGAATATTTTTAGGATATTTCAAGTAAAATAAGAAAATTAAAGACTTTCTAGATCATTTTATTTCATTTCAGAGAATTCAGACATATTTGTTTTTCTCTTTCAATAACCACAATTGCGTCATATGCAAAAAATAAAAAATAAAGCGGCAGACTGAAAAAGAAATAAGGGAAAAGTAATTTCTTGTTTCGTACAGGAATGTTTCACCAACATTGTTTCAGAACATTGTACACAGAAAAAAAAAGTCCCGGCACAAATTACCTTGCAAGACTTAATTAAAAAACCCCACTCTCGAATTATTACTCAACTCTGCAGTTCTTTAGAAGATGATTAATCTTTTTACAAGATTACATTTTGATGCAATGCCTGGAGAAATGAAAAGCACTTGTTTAAAATTCAAAGAAAAGAAAAAACATGTTTTTTCCCATAAGCTGCTAATAACTTAATATTTACTTTTTTTTTCTTTCCGAACCGCAAAAGAATGGACTTTTCACTAGACCTTTATGTTTATCCATATTGACCAATCTTCAATTGTCTGCTACAGTATAACATATGAAGAAAGTAAAATTTAAAGTTATGACCTTTTTGAATGACGGAAGTAATCCACGAGCAAGATACATGTGATAAAATGACTTAAAAAATTCAGTGTGATTTGCAAGAGTTTGAGAAAAAATTGTTTAGATATTTTTCAACATTTTAAATATTTTAATAAATGACTTTGAAAAGTACTAATTAGGCGATATTTTTATTAGCTATGAGAAACTTCTATTCTGATTTTTTTTTCCTGTTACTAATCGCAATGCCATGGCAATGATCATTTCTTCGAAATCTTTGTTTTGAGACTTTGTTCCATCTCATGCATTTCTGTGCAAAGCTTCAGTGAAATTCAAATAAAAATTTAATAAAATTCTATAAATGTATAAAAAAATTTAATTGAAAATTCTTTTAGCAAGACGATCTTATTTGGGAAAGAAAAAAAATGAAGACAAAAACAATTTATGAGCTGAATGAAACGGGTTAAGTTCATTTACATTTCAGTGATTTCAGTATTACACAAAGCAAATTTTTGAAAACTATTTTTTTCCATATTTCCTAAAACATTATGTAAATATAAAATTCATAACTTCAATAAATCTTAATACAGAACTTTTTTAATCTCCTTAATTTATTCTTCGTATTTTTGGAGGGTGCGTGTCATTCTTATGACTATAAAAGCCTTATCTGCGATTCAAAATCTTACTTTCATTATCGATAACACACTTTATGGCAGAATTTCATATTTATATTCTTATTTAATTTCTGTTATTTGTAAAATGTAACCCATTATTGCTTTACTTACAGATAATTTTTGGATTGAACACTTACTAATAAATTAATTTTGAGCATCAAAAAGTATTTGGCATGCCAAAATGATATATGGATTAACTTAAAAATAAATTCCTTAAGAAAATCAGAAATTTTAATTAACTTCGATTACGTTATCATATATTCTCTTGCATAGGGGAATTAAAATATTCATTAGTATTTCAATGGACGAAATCAGGAATTTGCATTTGACTTTAATATTTTTATATTTAAGAACGCTAATACACTTTTGTAAAATAATTGCAAGTGCAAAAACTAAATTTTTTCCCATAGAACAAATGTGATAAACCAGAATTAGTAATCACAAAATCAAGCATAAAAAACAATTTAAATGCTTCACAACAATTGACAAACATAATTAAATAATTAACCATAAAAAATACAGCCACAGAACTCGGAAAAAGAATCATAATAAAGCTTAAAATAAACAAACAATCAATTTTACTGAGTAATTTAAATTTAATGAAAGAAATTTTCAAAGACAATTTTCTAATCCTTTTCTATTTCCTAATTTTAGAACTATTTGTATATATTCATGAGCAAACTTAAATCCTCCTTTCGGTTGGTCAAAATTATCTGTCCCACTGCCTATTGCATTGTCCCTTTACGATTTATATCTTTAAAACGTTAATAACTATAACAAGACTTATTTTGAAATGCTGAACTAGCTCATTGCGCCAGCAGTAAACAAATGGCCAATTATGCCGGCATTAAACAAATGGCCAATTATGCCGGCATTAAACAAATGGCCAATTATGCCGGCATTAAACAAATGATCAATTATGCCAGCATTAAACAAATAATCAATTATGCCAGCATTAAACAAATGATCAATTATGCCAGCATTAAACAAATGATCAATTATGCCAGCATTAAACAAATGATCAATTATGCCAGCATTAAACAAATGATCAATTATGCCAACATTAAACAAATGATCAATTATGCCAACATTAAACAAATGATCAATTATGCCAACATTAAACAAATGATCAATTATGC
>JAPMOR010069525.1:0-14144 GCA_026543865.1 Argiope aurantia | reverse complement strand
ATTTTAGAGAAATCTGCAAATTTGGTGTAAAGACCGTATACCAAATTTCAGTCATCTCACTCAAAGTGTTTTTGAGTTATCTTTGTCGCAGTCAGAGTGACAAACGGACATATTCCAAAAATATATTGTTGCGAAATTTTCACTGGGGTTCGTTTGGATAGTGGAAGTGATATGGTGTGTAGAACACTCAATCAGCAGACGGTAGTAGAAAATAAAACAACGACGTTTATTTACACGAAGACACACAGGACAGCACAAAACGACAACTATATACAGCACAGAAGACGATTATCTTCACCCGAGACATGTAGCATACAACAGCATACACAGCAGCATACAACCAGAATCTACTGCAGACAGTAGCGCAAAGCTCAGTTCAGCACTAGCTTGCCTCAGTCGCTTCCGACTCCTCCATCTTCTACTTCTCCGACTCTGGCTCGGATTACTGACTTGACTTCGCTGCTCTCGAACTCGGACTACTGGCTTTTCTTCGGACTACTCCGTCGTCTCCTCTGGCAGCGGCGGTCGCTTCCTTTTATAGGTCTCAGGAGGCGGGGCTAGAAGCCTCTCAACCAATCAGGAACGTTCGAGGCGTATCTCGGTTCCTACTGGACGGATCGGGAAAATTCTCGAAGTTTCGGGTATTATCTATTTTGGCGCCAAAGTCGCCAAATTCGTCGCCAAGTCGCCAAATGGTCGCCAAGTTTGTCGCCAAGCTCTGGGACCTACGACGCTCTAGTCCCATTCAGATGACTGTAAAACTTTCTTTCTATTGATGGAACAAACTATGCTGGGAAGCCGAATTGCAGGTTTGTAACAATATTTTTCGAAATCAGAGAGTTCTAAAGCATGGAGATTCTTGAAAATCTGAATTTCGAATTTGTTAAAGGTTACTATATTTTCTTTACACTGCGTATACGAGAAAATAAAAAAATATATTTAAAAATTTCGAAAAAAGACACAGAATCTTGCACGATTTAAGTCACGTCATACCCTCAAATATTCATTTATGCTCACTTGAAAATCCCATTTAATCAAGAATAAAATATAAGATGTTTTGAAAATAAACAAATTCTTCTTTCACAACTATTATGAAATAAGTAAAACGAGAAGAATCTGGAATAATTTCTTAAGGTTGCAATGAAACAAGGACCCAAAATCTTTTTCTTAATAAAATTTTCATAAATAATTTATTATGTAACTTTTAGACCGTAAGATGTTTGATAATATCGCTATGATATCTCCATGATATTGAGAATCATTGAGCAACAATGTTAAACAATTGTTTAACATTTTCTGCTCATGAGGCTTTTTTAAAATATATTGCATAAAAACTTACGAAATTAACTTACGAACGTTTAGATTGTTTTTCCTTAAAAATGATTGAAATAGTATGTTAAAATATATTTTTATTTATGATTGCATCACGTGATATGAAATATACCAAAAAGGAGTTTATAGATATATAAAATGGCAAGTTTACCATTAATGACTCACTTTATTTTGCATATATAGCATCAATGAAACTGCGCCTTTTTTTCGAATAAAGCACTTTTTGCTCTTTATTTAAAAGCCTGGAAAAAAGATTGAGCAACGCATATATTTTACTTCCTTATATAAGTACAGACCGACAGACAGTAAGTCTATTGAAGAATCTGGTTCCAAATCTAATAGGCATCTACATTACAGCTGTTAAATCTGTGCGTCTAAAATTTATCCATCTAGCTCTCTTCATTTTGTAGTCATAATGTTAGCATTTATTTGGATAGCCTGGCAAGCTTTCTTTGAATGAATTTCGTTCAAAATATATCCATAAATTTGATGTAAAGACCATATACCAAATTTTATCTTTTTAGCTTAAAATGTTCACAGATGGACAAACAAACAAAATTTCAAAAATGCGTTTTACTGACTCATGGATGTTTGAAGCATGGAAATTCTTTCAAATCTTCGAATGTTGTGATGAGTTCTTCTATGTATACGGAGAAGTAAAGAAGAACGATGAGAATAATTCTATAAAATTATAAATAAATGAAGTACAAACTGATTTTGAAGGATTTATAAAAAACCTGATGAATATTTGAGGTTAAGAGAAAATACACTGTGAGAGAAGCAATATTTGCTTTTTATTTTTATATCTGAGGAGGTTTGGGGAGCTATTTTAAAAAAAAGATATTATTCGAAGCAAATATTTTATATTTTAGATGTAATTTATTAAAAACGAGTTAATAATATAAATAATCATTTGTAAATATCAGGGAAATCCTTCATAAAATAAATATTTTTGGTTACAGTAGGAGTTAATAAATATTTTTGTCCAAGACAATAGGCCAGTATAATTTATCATTGCACATACACAATAGAATAGTTATTGTTTAGAGATTAAAGAACAACAACAAAAAATACTCTGAAATATCTAAGCGGATTTGCAGCCTATGCAAAAACAGTTTGCAGGAATTCTCTTAGACTATGACGTCATCATGCTCGCATTCAGCTTCCCTTTTTAACTGTTTTGAAATTTGTTGTTTGACTTCAGTCACAAGAATTGATTTAAAAAAAACTCTATTAAAAGTTGTTTAACACAATGACATCACCTTACATTACAATGTAAGTTTTTATTAGATTTTAATTATACATTGAAAATTAAAAATGGGAAGAAACAATCAAAATTGTTTCTTTTTTATTTTATTTACAAACAAAACAATAACAATTGTATGGGAAATGTGTTATTTGTTATCTTTATTCATTCGTTCAATATAAATAATTTTACCAAAAGAAAATATTATGATATTATTCCTACAGTAAAAAATTCCACATGAGCATTAACTATGTTATAAAGGCATATATTTTAACAAAAAGGCATATATTTTACTGCGCAAGGACTTAAATAATTGAATTTTGGTATGTGATTTTGTTATAACAATTGTATTTCCACAACAAATTTTGTTTTTAGTCGGAAACTGGACACCCAAAATTCATATTCGGCTTGTGTATTAACCACTTCTTAATGATTAATCTCCAATCGTCGCAAGATAATGGCACTTTTTCTCTATTATTCGGCAGTAGTATGCGTTTAATAATTCAAAAATACAATTATTAGAGAATATGCGTGTCATTTTCAGGGAAACCACACCCCATTTATAAACTTTTGTTAGAAATTGTACACTTTAACAATAACTCCATATTTTTAGTCAATTTTCTATCATTTATTTCATATTTTGGGAAACAAGATTGAATAAAATAAGAAGCAGGTTTAAGGCAACTAATTCTAAATGTATTTGTATGTATTTATTTATTTCAATATTTAATGAATGAATCTTATTCAAATAGATATATTTTTGGCATTTTTTATAGGGGCCATGATGACCTGACAGAAAGGATTCGATTTTGCGGAAGAAAATTTTAGATGCAAAA
This sequence comes from Argiope aurantia, assembly GCA_026543865.1. Lineage (NCBI taxonomy): Eukaryota > Metazoa > Arthropoda > Arachnida > Araneae > Araneidae > Argiope > Argiope aurantia. The sequence goes on along the minus strand of JAPMOR010069525.1, from coordinate 10,730 downwards.
CCCGATACCATTAAAAGCACCATGTAAATAATCCTTATGCTTGATAAATCCGTCGACGGCATTCTGAAGAAAGTGTTGGGATGCCAACCCTGGTACTGTCCTTGTCATCTGCCAAAATCACGAGATCCATCCAAAATAGCCTTATTGTTTCTGTCAGACGATGTTTGGGTTCAAACCCTGTAATTGTCAAGATCAATCGTCTGTAAGGCCCTCAGAGTAAAATGTTCAAATAATGGCAGTGAAAAATGCATGTTACTGGTGCTTGTAAAATGTTGCAGGTTGAGAAGACTTCTTAAAAACACAAACTTTTATTTCTTCCGACTTACAAACATTTAATACATTATAAAATATCACATATTACACAGACACAGACTACGAACACAAGTGAAAAAAAAAATCTGAATCTACGTCTAAGTATGCGCGCACGAGTGCTTCCGATCTTATATAGAGTGAAAAAACATTTGCATAAAACCGTCAAATAACATCTTGCATAAATAATTGGGAGCATCATTTTATTTCATGTGATAAATCGTTGCGAACGGGGTAATTCAACTCACAGTGTTCGCAATCCGATTACTCACATCGAATCATCAACAGTTTGTGTACACGCATTCGGATGGAAAGAAAACCCCAATATGAAGCGAGCATCCTATCGCTGCTAACAGTTTCTTTAACTATTTCATTACTAATTCAGTTTTACCGACTGTACTATTTCTGTACTGGCTTGACAGTTTCTGTTTTCAATGAGGCATGCAGAATGTAAGACATGAACATCATTGATGATAATTACTACTAATAGGCACTTTTCCAGAGAACTTTTGATATGAACTCGTCAACCTCTAGTATGGCCCAAATGATGCCTATGTCTTGAGTACTGGAGATATTTTTAACGGCTTGGGAAGGTGACTTGCATTTTTATAAAGTTATGTTCATAAATTGTATTACTTCTGACACTTTTTCGATGTACTAGTATTAGGCAATGCTAGCGCTAATGCCATTTTTCCAATTATAAATAGAAATTCCTCATTTCTGAAAATTATGCACTTCCAATTTAAACAACCTTTGTGTTAAATGATTTCCAATGGCATAAATCTAAAACATGTAAATAAAAAAATAGAGGAAGGACACAATAAAAAAAAACAGTTGAGACTTCAGGAGTGGTGATCTCTGTGATTGCAGCTGCCTTTTCAGGAACTTTAAGTTGAGCAATAATATTCAAACTTCATTAATTCCTAGCTCCTTATAGGCTCATAAAATAGTTGAAAGCGTTATAAACAATTGATTTCCTGAATAAGCACAGAATATACCTCAGTAATCTGAGAGATCGCTGAAGTTTATTTTGTAGAAAGTTAATAAACTTATAATTTGCATGGAAATCGTCTCTGTTTCGAAACAACTTGCAGTTCAATTTTTTTTTCTTTTATTCTCGAATTTGAAATAGAAAATAAACCCAGCAGGAATGGTCTGCCTGAAATTTTTTCACATACCTTTAATAAATGTACTTGTGTATTGTTAATCGTAATGCCACTGGCGAGAAATAGTTACTAAAACGTTGATAATTTGATAATCAATTACTATAAACGTACCAGATAAACGAATATGCCTTTGGTAGGTCTTTTTATTCACCCACCTAATGCTAAAATTCGTGACGTATCTACAATCGTAGTTACAAAATCACATAACAAAAGTCATACATCTTAGACATCACTTTTTTGAGTTAGCGCGTTTACATGCTTATGGAAAAATAAACCAGAAGGCCGTAAACCCTTTGAAGTATGTGGTTTTAAATTCGATGCAGATCAGACATCAAAACTATATATCAAATTTTATCTAACTAGATGTCTTGTAGTTATTGTGTTAATTTATTATCGGACATCCGGACAGACAGTCTTCCTTTCAATAAATTTCGTTCCGAAATATACAGATTTAGAGTAGAGATCATATACCAATTTCCATCCGTTTAGCTCAAAGCGTTTTTGAGTTATTTCGCTCACGGACAGACATAATTCCAAAAATTTATGTTTTAGATTCGGGATTGTCTTACCCTAGTACCGCACAAATATTGTATATTTTACTATCAATATTCGCAATATATATTTTATTCGAATAATAAGTATATTATATAATATTCATTATTCAAATGCAATAAAATATAATATAATGAATATATTATATTATATTGCGAATATTGATAATATTATATTATATTATTAATATTATCAATATTGTATAACATTATGTAATATTGATTAATATCATATAATATCGAAAAATATTGTGCAACAGGCTGTGCTACCTGGTATATGTGGTGATTCGTCAAAAGTCGAAAGTTCGAATCTTTTGACGATTTCACTATTTTCTCTTTGTATAACTTCCCATAAAAGAAAGCCTTTTGCCCGGCAGACTCATACACCGAAAATAAATTCCTCGGAGTTATAATTCGATACAAAAACTCTTGACAATTCAACAACATAAATTATTTTATATATTTTGGATTGAATCGGTGTGTCAGTATATTCCAGAAATGGAAGATGATATTTATTTACCTAGAGAAAGCAAAATAATTAAGAGACTAAAACTCTAACAAAAACAATAGGGGAGTACAAAATCGATTATAAAATTCTATCTTTACAAATATGAAACAAGCCAAGTTAAATAAGAGTGATTGGAAAAGAATAAATAACTTATTCCTCTCTTTTTCTAGGTGATCTCCCATCGGATCTTTATGCTTCTCTTTCCAACAAGAAAGATAAATCTTTCCCGATAAGCATCTGCATTACGAATTCAGTTTTAGTTTATCCATTCCCTCGTGTTTTACAAGGGAAGAAATTTGACAAACGGAAACTTCGAAAATCTTCTTCAAATATGAGAGAATTTTCCCTTTTTGAGTTGTCTCCTTTTTTTTTTTTTCCTTCGAATCTACAAAAATATTTTTGTGTGAAGTCAGAAAGATATTCGAAGTCAATTCTTTTCTTCTGGAATCCTCTGAGAATACTTTTTCCCTCAAAAAAATGTAATCTCAGTAATTTTTTTTTCATCCTTATTGCCTTGAGAAGGAATATTTATAGAATGTATCAAAGAATCTTTCGAAATATGTGATATATTAGAAAGAACTAAGATGTAACACATTACTTTTAGCGAATAAGATTTACATCTTAATGCTGTAGATTCCATCTGAAAAATGCGACTTCAGCTAGACTTTATTGTGAATCAAAATATGGTTTCAGACTATTTAACACGTTTTAATATAATAAATTACAATCAAAATAAAATTTTATTTGAGAAACATTCTGCGATTTCAAAACATCCTCTATAATTACTGGTAATGATTTTTTTCTCAAATTCTCAACAAAATCATATCTCTCTCATGGAATCAAACTTATCTAATTGGTTGATAATTAAATTGATAAAAAATTATTCATTGTAATACCGACGATAACATGAAAATATACTACTCAAAACAATTAGGGGATATTATGATTTTGGACTTAGACAGTGGATGAGGAAATGTTTTCGTGACTAAATTATTATATTTAGATGTTGTAATGTATAAAAAAGGGAAAGGCACAACGAACAAGGAATAATTAAATTTTATTGATGATATTTAGTGTTAAAATAAGAAAATGCACAATTCATGTATAATATACAAGCAAAAAATGTTATTTTTTGGATAGAAGTTAGTTTTAATAAGAGGTATGGTTTCCCCTGATTACACGTTGTTACACGAAGCAACACAATGTTACACGAGGCAAAGGTTCAATGAGGCTTCAGTAAGAGACTGGGATATTCTCTCCCACTCCTGTCAAAGAGAGTTTTCCAACTGCTCTATTGTTTCTGGAAGTGATAAGGGACTAGAAACCTTTCTCCTTAGAATGCCCCAAAACTGTTCGATCGTGATTATATCTGGGGAATATACTGGCCAGTCCATTCGAAGAATTCCTTCGTCCGAAACGAAATTGTCCTTCAGCTAAGCGCGTTGTGGCTTGGCGTTATCATCCAAGAGAATGAATTTGTAAAGGACCATAAGAGGTCTGAGGACCCCATCCTTATATCGCTGAGCCGTTAGTGTCCCATTTCTGATAACGGTCAGTGCGGCCATTGACACAATTACCAGCCCAAACCATCAATCCAAATCGACCAAATCGGACTCATGCACAAATGCAGGGATATTCCGAGTTTCAGATTCCCCCCATTTGAAACCCCTGAAGCGCATCTCGAAATGAGGATGAGAGGCTTCCGACATGGTGGTTGGATCTCGCCACCCTGGAGGGTGCACAAATAGGTGGAGGATCTGACTCCTCCCATCCATGGCGGGGCGTACTTCCTTCGGGGAGGGTTATACCGTGGCCGGTGATGGCCCTTAGGATTCAACCACAGTTTCCACCAGTGTTGCTGTTGCGGCGGTCCGGTCAATAATTTTTTTGGTTTAAATCCGTGTGTCTTCATGGCGTGTTGGAGAGTCAGTTGGATGACTTCCCCCCATATAAGAATTCGCCTATTGTCAGATTGTACACCAAAACGGGACTCGTCAGTGAAGACTACATTGATCAACTCATGTAGTGTGTGTGTGTGATTTCTGTGATAAGTGAGAATGGAGTACTTACAGTTTGGAACGAAGAATCCTCCCCCCCCCCCCCGAGACTGTTCAGTGAAACAGAGTTTTGTTATTTCTCCCGAAATAGGATTATGGGAATAGAATAGGCGACCATGTATAATATATCTGTAAATAATAAGTTCCCATAAGAAATAAAAATTGGCTCATTCGGACAGTGATTTGGGCGGCTGGGAAGGGAGGCGTATTCTGTCAGAGGGGGGGGGGGTTCCCATTAAGAATAAACAATTAAGCACAAAATTGGGAAATTCTCTTGAAAATGAGATGGCAATAGACAAAAAAAACGAATGGCATATTTAGGTGTCATGAGCGATTTTTTTAAACACGAATTGATGTAGACGAAGAAGAGGTAGAAAATGGAGGACTGATGTTATGGTTTTTATTATTATGTTAAAAATCTCTATATTTAAAATTTCAATTTCATCCAAAGTATCAGACGCCCAACCACAGATCCAATTTCGCTAATTGTTACTTCCTATGAAATCCATGTAAAACTATGTCTAAATGTACAGCCAATGCTTACTGGATATCAAAATACTTCTTCTATATGGAAAAAATCCACGATATATTCACCAACCACAAAACTGTATCAACTTCTGAAACTTTCATTTGTTTTGAAAATTTTTACCCTTAGATACGACATCAAAAGTTGTCTAAGCCCTCATCCACTCTTCTATAATTTCAAAGGATATATCAATATAACAAAATCCGAAGCCTCAACAAAAGGTCCGACTTCGCCTGTTTTATCCACCAATTTATATATTTTAAATAATGAAAAAAATCAAAGAACTAGTCCTCCAGCGTGATCATTAGTCCTCTTCGTCTATTTTTGTTTCATATAAAACTTCAATTCACTTAAATAAGTTATCAACGGCAGTTTGCCCTCCATCAGTTTCTATTTTCGTAAGAAATCTCAAAAAGAAATCTTTCGTAAGAAATCTATTTTAATAGCAGTATACGTTTTCTTGTCTTTGGATATATAAATCTTCCTAAAGAAGTGGTTTTCAATGATATTATAGCGCCATTAAAAGCTTAAGGGTCTGGATGGGTAATAATCTAAATGCACATAGTCCTTATCGGAACCACAACTTCACCTTCGTATTCCTCATGTAAACAGAGTAAAAACTAAACACATTTTTTTTAACTTTCAGCAATGGAATAAAAGTAAACAAAGAAACATTTTTTATGAAAAAATTAAAAAATGCCTGAATTTTATTGCAGTACTGAAATGTTTTACTCAAAATAATACAAATGTATTATAAAAATTGTCAAAATTGAGAAAAAAAGTACTTGATAACCAGATTAGTATCATTGAAAAAATAATATCTCTTTAATTTTTTTGGTATAAAAACAATTTGCGTGCAATAAAAATTTCCGAAATCATAAAGAAAGAAAAACTCTAAGTTATCCCTTCATTTTTAATGAAATAAAATTCTAATGAAAATTTAAAAAAAAGCCTCCAAGTGGCACATTCCTACTTTACAATATATTTCTACCAAATTTTATATATTTTAAATATAAAAGCATATAAAAAATTTTATATTACTATATAAAATAATATGTTTTTTATATATATAAATTTAATTAAAGAAATTATGCGCATAAATTTAATTTAAGGAATTATGCATACAAATTTCTTTTCAACATTTTTCTTTGGTCCTCTTTTATCTTCCAAATCAGACGGTCCCTAATATAAAGAGTCAACACACATACAGAGAGAGAATTTAATTCTATTAATAATTCTCTTTGATTATTGACAGAAAACTCTGATTTTTAAGAATATAATTACTATATAAAATATAAATTTCTTCGATTGCCTTTTATTTTCCAAATCAGATCTCCCTTGTAAAGAGTAAACACACTGTGAGAACGAGAAGCCGGTTATTATCTCTCATTATTAAGAGAAAATCCCTAACACGTAGATCAAAATTTTCTAATATCTGCTGTCTTAATCTCCCCGACGAATAATTGTTTTCACATTTAAAGACTGTGGAAATATTATGATCTCTCAAATTCTAGAATGTAGTTGTTAGAGAAATAGCGTCCAGTTTAATTGTTTCACTCAAGAATGCACACTTTAGTGGGATTGCATCGTTAAGACGATTCATTCATTTAAAAGTGTTAATTTAATCACGTAATTAGTGCTCCAGAACTTTTGTTGAAGCTCACTCACTGAAAGAACTTCTCCGATCACATAATAAGCCTAATTGCTGTGATCAACTTCTTAGGAAAGGTCTCGTAACTAGGTGGAAGAAATCTTAATGAAGATCACTTTTCAGCATTATTTACTTAATTATTTCATCTCCAATTGACTTCTTTTTTTTTTAATTTTGTAACAAAACTATTCTTAACTGTATGCAGTTAATTGTTTCACCTATTAATTTATTTGGAGATTCACTGAACGAGCTTTTAAGATCACATAATAATCCTAATTGCTGCAATCAACTTCGAAGAAAAAGTCTCGTAACTAGGCGGAAGAAATCTTAATAAAAATCACTTTTCAGCATTATTTGTTTAATTGTTTCACCTCCGATAAATTAATTTCTTAGAATTTTTTTACCAGAACTATTATATATTGCAATGCAGTTAAATGTTTCATCCATTAAATTGATTGGAGACTCATTGAACTCACTGAAAAAACTTTGAAGATCATATAATAATCCTAATAATTGTGATCAACTTCGAAGTAAAGGTTTCAAAACTAGGTGGAAGAAATCATAATGAAGATCACTTTTTAGGATTATATTCTTAATCATTTTAATTTTGGTGGATTTCTTCTTAGATATTTGTACCAGAACTATTTTATATCGGAATGCAGTTAAATATTTCTCCTATTAGTTTGGTTGAAATGTAAAAATTTTAATTATTTTTGCAATTGTCATGAAAAGATTTTTTCTCTAAACTTGTGATATTTAGATCATTTTCAGTCTATAGTGTATATTATATTAATATATTTATATTTATTATATATTATTACATATCGTATTATATTATTTATTATTATATATTTGTATATTCTATTTTAGTAAACTAATTTTATCCCAGTAATAAAACCAAATGAAATTTATAGGTACGATTTTTATAGTAGCATTCTTTTGAATAATATATAAATAACTTATTTATACATGTAGTTATTTAAAAACGAAAAATTTATTCCCATTGCTGTCATCGCCATTTCTTTTTAAGAAATTTCCTCGGCCGTCATTTGGTTTCTACCCCCTTAATCACATCAAGTTATATTTATTTTTTTATTAAGAGTCTTGAACTACAGGAGAATGCTGGTTTCCATTGTCTAACATTTGAAGAATATCATGGCATTTCATCTTTTACTGCCCAAACAAAACGCTATAAATAACTACGCCTTGTATACAACCGATCACCCAGCCATTTTATTCATTGTTTTAATTATTTAATGTCTTATCAAAACTGTATAACGAAAAAAAGGCAAATATTTCTGTAAGTAATACTCAAAGCAAAGCAAAAAATGTATAAACATTCTTCTTTAAATCATCTTTTATGAAATGCATCTGGAAAATAAAGAAAGGAATGATTCATTTTATGAAAATATTTTGAAACAAATAAACATTGACAAGAAAATAATGTTTCATCAAATTAAATAGTAATAATTAAATATTTGAACTAATGAATCATGTAAAATTATAAGAAAACAATATTTTCAAAATTAAGTTGGCAAATACATTTTAAAAATTATTTAGCATTACGAGCAGTTATATTTTAAAAGGCAATTAATTAATTACATTTTCATATGAGCTCATTTTGCTTCACATTTTCAAATCATACTTTAAAAAATCATTAAGCAAAAGACTCATTTATTTAAAAATACAATGATATATAAATTAAATTTTGAAATTCTGTTTAGATTATTTTCGAAAACTTGTAAATTATACAGACTGATCCTTGATTAAAAATGTTTAAGATATATTTTTCAAATATAACACATAATGATAAACACATAATAAAAGAAAATAATAATAATTTTTTGCATTAGACTTCTTTCCTATATGAAATATTCGTATGCAAAAGTATTCGTATTCGTATACTTAAAAATGCATTCATTGAAATAATTGCCATTGCTTAAGATAGAAACACAATTTATTGATAGAAGATCAAAGAATTTATTCAGATAATTACTTGTTAACCAATCATTCGATAGTTAGGAATATATGAAATTAAATTAGACTGAAAAATATAAACAGGTTTAAAATATTTGCAACCATTTAAACAGTAGTATGCTATGAAAAAAAAACATTAATTCATTCTTTTCCCCGTAAAAAGTTTTCATAGGAAGAAAATTAATTTTTAAATATGATTTACGTAGGATACTTCTAATTACTTCCGGTCTTCTTTTAAATTAGTTTCCGAAATTCCAAAAAACAAAATCATTAATCTTGGGCTTTTTAAATTCCAAGAGTACATTTTCTCTTATGTATTTCTAAACACTTTTTTTTCCTTCGAAGTTAGGTATTTGAGTGCTAAAGGAAATGATTAATAGAGCCAAACCAATCCCACATAAATTACTAAGCTTCATTTCTTTACATTCTTTCTATATAACTCTGTTATTATTTAGCATTATTCTTATTACATTAGACTCTTTTAGCAAAGAATAGATTGATTAAATTTTATCATATGTGTTTATTGATAAACTGGAAAATGTATAAAAAATTTTCACAATACGCAATTTAATCATAATATAATTTAATTCAGTTTAATTTTACTCATTATTGACATTTTTGCTTACAAAAAGAATCTGCAAGCAGTCATAATAATTTCATTCATATCTTGAAACTTATCATTCAGACATTGATCTTGGAAAATTGTCTATTTTAAAGAATCTCATTTTCCCTGTGTCTCACTTTTGCCTCCTTAAAATTTTTTTTATTATGATTATTAATATTTCAAAGCTTTTTATCAAAAATGCTCACAAACCATAAAAAGTATTATATAGCTTTTCTTCAGAAGTGGTAATTTGATTTTTGGAATTCGAATACGTTTGGTTATAGATCCGAATTCCTGTAAAGAATATGAATGTGTTAATATAGATGCGAATTTTGGTGTATAAAAGTCGTAAGAACATTCGCAACGTTTTAAACCAGCCGTGGTAGGTTACATTAAATGGAAGGTTGTTCAGCGTTTTCAGCATAAGAGTTATTTTCTGTTTGTTTAGTGGCATTTGATCACAGCTCCATATTTCGAGGTCTACCCCCAAACAAATATCACGCACCTTGAAAATAGATGGTTCTTTTAGGAAAAGATCCGTTTCATCTTTTCTTCCCAGGCGCACACATTCCTTCAGTGAATACTACCAATGCACACATTCCTTCAGTATTCAGAAAATACATTCCTTCAGTGAATACTGAAGGAATATATTCTCTGAAGTCCGAAGTAGTCAACGATTTCTTTTCTCAAAAGGTTTTGGTGAAAAGTGCTAAATATTAGTAACGAGACCAAGTATTGTTTTACCTATTTTTTGTTCTTCTAATTTTCTTCTTTTCTTATAGATGGCGCCACAATACTTTTTAAAAGTCTTAATTTAAAACAATGTATTGGAATATCTGCGAGAGTGTAATTCGAGCTTTAAATCTTGAGGATCACTCCGACAATATTCTGAATATGGAGCACACTTTGACGGATTTAAGTTGCATGTATGTACGATATTCTAAAAGGGCAAACTGAGTTTTAATAGTGTTGTTGATCTGCACATGTGTAACACTTCGGAGAATTTTACATAGGAACTTACAACTGCCCTGTTTGTTTCAAATTGAATACTATCTTATAATCAATTTCATTAATAGAATAAATTAACCCTTTCTAAAACCATTTGAAGTATAATCCCCACCAAATCATCAATTTTTAAATGAAATTTTATAGTTTGGCATAAGTAGTCATAAATTTTACAATAAAAGAAAATCTAGATGCTTCAGTCTCTGATCTCACCCAAAATGATGTCTCTTGATATGTTTCTTTGTGAATAATTAACCAAATTAATTAATTAATTTAATTTAGGTTATATAATAAACTGAATAAAAATCCTAAACAATTTTAATATACTATGACTAAAAAAAATGGTCTTATAAAAAAGATAAATTTTTGATAAAAC
>JAPMOR010069517.1:6361-24375 GCA_026543865.1 Argiope aurantia | reverse complement strand
ACTTCCCTAAAAGAGTTGAAATCTCGAAGATCAATTGCTCTTGAGATGGGCAAAGCTGGTCTTGCCACTAAGGACTTGCCTTCTTTATTTGGAAATACATCTAATTCTGAGCTGTTAAAAATACATCCTTCAGAGGATGATGATGATTTCCAGATGGGTTGCGAACAGTCAGCAACTCGGCTCACTGGCGTTGAATACAGTCCTCCTCCCACAATTTAATGGCCCCTTTTATCTCCTGGAATTGTCGTGGAATTAGGACAAAACTTGAAGACCTCAAAGCTCTCGTGAATTCCACACACCCTGTTTGTATAGCGCTTCAAGAAACATTCTTGAAGTCAAATGTTCACTTGAAGATACGTGGATATAACTGTGTCCGAAAGGATAACGTTACTGGCTTATCTTCTGGCGGAGTATGCATTTTGACCTCCAACAGTTATCCCAGTACTATCCTAAACCTACAAACTTCTTTGCAGGCTGTGGCTATACAGGTGCACGTCAAAACTTTAGTTACAGTCTGCTGTATTTATCTACCACCAAACGATGTCATCTCTCAAAACGATCTTAATGTTCTGATAGATCAACTTCCAGTGCCTTTCATACTACTTGGCGACTTCAATGGACACAGTACCTTGTGGGGTTCTGATAGAACAAATTCTCGTGGGCGACAGATAGAACAATTAATTTCTGATAACTGTCTCTGTCTGCTCAATAATAACGAGAAGACTTATTTCCATGAACCCACAGGTACATTTCATTCTGTTGATTTAGCTCTTTGCACTCCAACACTTTTTCCTTTGCTGAATGTTATAGTAGCAAGTGATCTGTATAATAGCGATCACTTCCCTTTGATCGTTTCCCACGCTGATGAGAATAATACTACACAACAATATCCACCGACTTACATATTCCAGAGGGCAGACTGGGGTGCATTTACTAAGAAAGCGATGATTACAGAGGAAATGGTTACTCCCACTAGTATTACTAATGCAGTTCAAAATGTTATTGACTGTATCATTGGTGCAGCGAATGCTACAATTCCTAAGCGCTCGTCTTTTCCACGAAAATATCACAAACCGTGGTGGAACGACGCTTGTCGTGAAGCTTATAGGGACCAAAAGAGATTATGGGGAATCTTTCGTAGATACCCTACAACTGAGAACCTCATTGCATTTAAAAAGGCAAGAGCAAACGCTCGCCGTGTCCGACGTCGCAGCCAGAGAGCTTCATGGATAAGATACGTTTCCTCAATTACTTCTACTACATCCAGCGCCCAAGTGTGGCGGAAAGTCCGGGCGGCCAATGGCATATATACGGAGTTTACTTTTCCTGTATTAAGCGTTGGGTCGTTTTCTTACTCTTCTCCATTGGAAATTGCGAATATAATGGGTCAAACGTTTGCTGATGTCTCCAGTTCTGCTTCCTGTAATCCAGTTTTTCTCACGAAAAAGAGACGGGCAGAACAATCAAAATTAAAATTCGAAACTCGCGGTTGCTTTTTATACAACTGAGAGTTCCGGATGTATGAACTAAAGAAGGCTCTCTCTCGGACACGTGCCCCTCAGGGGCTCACCTACTATAGGTGAGTACGGGTGTCCCAATCCCGAGGTACCCAGGGATCTTTACCCCTCAGGGGCTCACCTACTATAGGTGAGTACGGGTGTCCCAATCCCGAGGTTCCCAGGGATCTTTACTCCCTTTAGGTTTACTCTCTTCTGCGCCATCTGCTGTCACCTTTTTTTTTTCTTTCCCTCGAGGGTAGGCGAGGGAGCTCTCCATGAGAAGCTGTCACCGCTCTGTTTGCTTCCTGCTTCTCATGGACAGCAAATACCCCCACGTGTTTGCCGTGCGTGGCGACCCATTAGACGGGTGGTGCACTGTGGTCCCCGGTGTATCAATCGGCTGGTACCTTGTCATCTGAGTGGCTAGTCTGCTAGGGATCAAGCGAAGGGGTTACTCCTTGGGCTTGGCGTTAAGGGTGGTCACTGTCCCCGGGGGTAACTCCCAGCGTATAGGTACCGATTAGCACTATGGTAAGTACCGAGGCTAGACATCTAGAGCCGGTGGCTGCCATCCCTTGTTGGGCTCCGTGGTGGGCGGTGCCGTCGGACCCGAATCAATTTTCATATCTCATGGCTCCTCCCAAGAAGGGTCCCTTTAGTGGGCATCGCATAGTTCCTAACACTTTTTCTATAAACCAACATTTTGATCGATATTATGTAATAAAACGAATTTCTGAAAGTGAGACATTTGGAACAGTTTCCCCTTTTTTGGTGCAGAAAGCAATTAGTGCTACAATTGGTGATGTGACGTCAATACGTAAGATGCGTTCTGGCGACTTGCTGATTGAGATTAATTCACGAAAGCAAGCCCAGAACATACAGAAGTTAAAGGCTTTAGCAACTATACCAATCAAGGTATCTCCACACACATCTTTAAATACATCAAAAGGTGTTATTACATGTGGAGAGATTTTCAACTTACCTGTAGATTTAATTACCGAAGAATTAAAATCGCAAGGTGTCACACATGTCCGCCGTATTACCATCCGGCGAGATGGACAAACATTTGAGACCAAACATCATATACTTACTTTTATGTCCCCTAAACTCCCGGACTACATATATGCAGGCTACATTAAGCTTTCCGTGAGACCATACATACCGAATCCTCTCAGATGCTTTAAATGTCAGCGGTTTGGGCATTCGAAAGCAAACTGCCGTGGGACCGTCACTTGTGCCCGCTGTGCTGAGAAAGGACATGAGAGCCATGATTGTTCAGCACCAGAGAAGTGCGTGAACTGTAAAGGCGAACATACGTCCTTCTCCCGCTTATGCCCACGTTGGAAAATCGAAAAACAAATCGCAGCAACTAAAATTAAAGAAAATATTCCATATCCTGAGGCTCGAAAGAAAGTTCTTACACAAACACCCTCCCCTGGCGTAAGTTACGCATCTATAGTACGGAAAAACTTTTGTGAAAATTGTACCTGTTCCAACTGTGCTCAAAATACCACCTGCATGATCTCTCCTAAGCTGTCATCTGATTCCGATACAGAAAAATCGATTGGCAACACACCTGATACTGAAAGGCTAGACAAAAATAAGCGAAAAACAAAGCCGCTAAAATCTCTTACACTAAAGCTTGCAAAACGTGGACTGTCGAAGAAAGACCTGTCTTCGCAGTTAAAGAAATCAAGCACCAAAAATTCTGTTGCATTGGGACTTGCTAGTAGAGGTATAGCCCATAAGGACTTGACGTCCATTTTTGGAGGCTCATCAAATAGTCCCGATTTAAAACTCCATCCTTCTGAGGATGAAAATGAATTTGACATGAGTTGTGAAGTTTCAACAACTCCAACCATTGCTCTTAATTCCTCTTTTCGAAATAAAATTTCTTAATGGGTACCTTCCTTTCTTGGAATTGTCGCGGCATTCGTTCCAAACTTCATGACATCAAGACTATTCTTAACAAATTTCATCCAATCTGCTTTTGTGTCCAAGAAACTTTCTTGACACCAAACATCCCTTTAAAATTGCGTGGTTTTAATTGTGTTAGAAAAGATGTAGAAACAGGATCTCACAGTTGTGGAGGTGTCTGTATGTTTACGTCAAACTTGTATCCAAGCACTCCATTCAGTTTACATACTTCCCTGCAAGCTGTGGCAGTACAGGTTCATGCAAGAACATTAGTCACAGTTTGCTGCATTTATCTTCCGCCTCATGATGTTATCAGTCAGCAAGAACTTGACAATTTAGTGGACCAGCTTCCTTCACCTTTTATCCTACTCGGCGATTTCAACGCGCATAGTACCTTGTGGGGTTCGGATAGCACAAACTCTCGTGGGCGACAGATAGAAGAGTTCCTATCAAATAACTGCCTCTGTCTGATAAATAATAACGAGAAAACTTACTTCCACGAACCCACAAGAACCTTCCATAATCTTGATCTGGCCATTTGTTCTCCTGAGATCCTCCCTTTGCTCAATCTCACAGTTGAAAGTGATCTTTATAATAGTGATCACTTTCCTGTAATAGTTTCACAAAATGACATTAATGATGTGACACCATGTTCCCCTCGTTTCATATTCCAGCGCGCAAACTGGAATGCTTTCTCGGAACTTGCAAATATTACAGAGACAATGGTCACAACTGCGGATATCTCGGAAGCAGTGCAACATGTTATTGATACCATCATGAGTGCAGCTAATGAAACCATACCAAAGAGTTCCCCACGTCGGAGAAAATTTCGAAGACCATGGTGGAATGAAGCTTGTCGCGACAGTTATAAAACGCAAAAAAAACTTTGGAACGTTTTTAGAAGGTACCCAACGACAAAAAATCTAATTGCTTTTAAACGAGCCAAAGCCTTTGCTCGTAAAGTTCGCCGTCAAAGTCAGAGGGAATCATGGGCATCTTTTGTTTCCTCCATAACGTACTCCACTTCCAGTAAAACCTTGTGGAACAAAGTTAAGGCCGCCAATGGGATTTATCGTGAATTTACCTTCCCTGTTTTGACTACAGGAGAAGTGAAACATTCCGATCCATTGGACATAGCTAATATTCTTGGCCAATCATTCGCGAAAGTTTCAGCAATTGATTCTTATAATCCTGAATTTATAGCAATTAAGAATCGCGCAGAACGATCGCCATTGCGTTTTAATACCAAGAGAACTTATCCATATAACTGCAAATTTAGAATGTCAGAACTAGACGCAGCGTTATCTCGCACCCGTGATACCAGCCCCGGGCCAGACGGAATCGTATATTGCATGCTTCGCCATTTGAATAGAATTTCCCTCTCCAATTTATTATTTTTATTCAATAGAATCTGGAATGAGCAGATATACCCTCATCAATGGTGCGAAGCTTTTGTGATTCCAGTGTTAAAACCTGGGAAAGAACCATCAAACCCTCTGAATTATAGACCAATTGCTCTTACGAGTTGTCTCAGCAAGATCTTTGAGCGTATGGTCAATGCCCGCCTTGTGTTTGAATTAGAGAGGCAAGGAAGTATTCCCCTGTTGCAGAGTGGTTTCCGAAAAGGGCGATCAACTTTTGATAACATGATCCTTCTGGAGACCCAAATTCGCAATGCTTTTGTCCGGAGGAATCACCTTGTGTCTGTTTTCTTTGATGTTGAAAAGGCATATGACCGTACATGGCGATATGGCATACTTTCTACGATTTTTAATCTTGGTTTTAGAGGAAACTTACCCATTTTTTTAATGAATTTTTTAGCTTACCGAACGTTCCGAGTTCGCTTGGGTAATTTTTATTCTAATTATTTTATTCAAACTGAGGGTGTTCCACAAGGAAGTGTCCCCAGTGTTACACTTTTTATTCTTCATTTCAGTCAGATACTTAATCATTTGCCATTCTCTATTCATGGTAGTCTTTACGTTGATGACCTACAGATCTCTTGTCAAGGAAGTAATATGCGTTTGATTGAGCGTCAGCTACAGAATGCAATTAACAAGATAGTAGCTTGGTGCGATACAAACGGACATAAAATCTCACCCGAGAAATGTCGGTGCATTCACTTTTGTAGAAAACGGAACATTCACTTGGACCCTGTACTATATATACGCACTATTACCATACCTGTCGTAGAGGAAATAAAATTTTTAGGGATCTTCTTTGATCGTAAACTAACTTTCCTTCCACATATTCAGTTTTTGAAAAAGAAATGCGAGAAAACCTTAAACATTCTGAAGGTTCTCTCCAAAACAACTTGGGGTGCAGATAGAACTTCCCTCCTCCGTGTTTACCAAGCTGTTATCCTTTCTCGCATTGACTATGGATGCATGGTGTATGGATCTGCTTGCTCTAGCCTTTTACGACGTCTAGACACCATCCACCATTCGGCTTTGCGAATTTGCTCGGGTGCCTTTCGAACATCACCCATAGAAAGCCTCTATAATATCTGCCACCAGTTACCACTAGACTTAAGGCGTAAAAAAATATCTACTTTATACTTTCTACACGCACAAGCTACCTTGAATAATCCATTGGGTGAAATGGCACCATCGGTTGGACTGCGGAGACTCTATGATGCGCGTCCCTTTCACGTACGCCCTTTTTGTGAGAGAATGAAAATGCTTCTGAATGATTTGGAACTTAATGATATTACTATTAAATCGGTTCGTTCTTCCCAATTCTCTCCTTGGAATATTCCAAAAATTACCTTTTTGAACCCGTTTTCTGGTTTCAATAAAGACATAACTGCACCAATTGTTTTACAGCAACTTTTCCGTTATCATCGCTGTCAATATTCTTCTTTTGCACCAATTTTTACAGATGGTTCGAAATCGGATGGACATGTCGGTAGTGGCATCGTACTTCCATCTGAGACACTGAGCTATCGTTTGCACAATTGTTGCTCAGTATTTACTGCTGAGTTGACTGCAATTTTCTGTGCTCTTGAGAAGATCTCGCCAAAAACTCAGGGCAATTTCATAATCTATACTGATAGCATGAGTGCTTTGGAGACATTATCCAACTATCATAATCGAATGCATCCAATTGCCATTGAGGTATTGTCTCTTTTACAAACTCTTAAGGAAAAGGGATTTAATATTATATTTAGCTGGGTACCAAGTCACGTGGGCATTGTTGGAAATGAAGCAGCAGATGCCGCTGCAAAACATGCTTCCACTTTGCTGTGTCAAAGCATCCCATATAGTGACTTTAAAACAGCCATTTTTTCCCGCCTGCTATCAATATGGCAAGGAAAATGGGATCTGCAGACTGAGAATAAGTTGCATTCAGTCAAACCATCCATTGGTTTATGGCCTACGATTCCTATACGAGAGCTCGACGTTAAGCTGACTCGTCTTCGTATAGGGCACTCACGTTTTACGCATAAGTATCTTATTTTTGGAGATAATGCTCCGATATGTCCCACATGTCGGGTAGTTTTTAGCATTAAACACATTTTAATAGAATGTTGCTCATTTAGCTCACACAGAATTCGTTTTTTTAAATCGTCATCTTTATCTTTAACAGACTTGGTGGGAGAGACGTACCACCAAAATATTTTCAAATTCTTAAAGGCTATTCGCCTTTTCACGTACATTTAATTCATTTTCTGTATTTTCGATTTGTTTGACAACTAAAAAACACTTTGTGACTTTCATTTTTATTTCCACCTGTAAACCATCATTGCTCTTATAAAATTCAAAAATTTAAAATGTTTATTGTAATCTATTCAATTATTCCCCTCTTTTACAGAGGATAAACAGTTTTATATTTTAATTAATGAAGCAAATTTTTTATGTAGCATGATTTTAAACCATATGCTTGGCGCAGCATGACCAGATATGACCCTTGCGCCAAAAAAACTCAAAACAACAACAACAACAACAACAACAACCAGGGATCTTTACTCCCTTTAGGTTTTACTCTCCACTACGCCTTCTGCTGTCTCCTTTTTTTTTCTTTCCCTCGAGGGTAGGCGAGGGAGCTCTCCATGAGAAGCTGTCGCCACTCTGTTTGCTTCCTGCTTCTCATGGACAGCAAATACTCCCACGTGTTGACCGTGCGTGGCAACCCATTAGACGGGTGGTGCACTTGTGGTCCCCAGTGTATCAATTCGGTCGGTAGCTGGCCACCAGAGTGGTCAGTCTGCTAGGGATCAAGCGTAGGGGACACCTCTTGGGCTTGGCGTTAAGGGTGGTCACTGTCCCCGGGGGTAACTCCCAGCGTATAGGTCCCGGCCAGCACTAAGTAAGTGCCGAGGCTGGAAATGATCAGAGCCGGTGGCTGCCTTCCCTTGTTGGGCTCCGTGGTGGGCGGTGTCGTCGAACCTGAATCTTCATAGTATATCGTATGGCTCCTCGCAAAAAGGGTCCCTTCAGTGGGCACCATATTTATCGAAGACAAACTGAAAAACCATTTGCAATTTATTTTATCGTAAAACGTATCTCTTCTGATGATGCAACCTTTGAAAATGTTTCCCCATTTCTTGTGGAGAAAGCCCTCACTTCTAATGTCGGTGAAGTTGCTAATGTGCGTAAGCTACGGACAGGAGACTTACTTGTTGAAGTGGCATCTCGTCAACAGTCGCAAAAAATTATGAAATTAAAAACCTTTGGTACCATACCTGTTTCTGTCTCTCCCCATAATTCCTTAAACTCTTCAAAAGGAGTAATTACATGTGGAGAGCTGTTAAATGAACCTTTGGACGTCATTGAAAAGGAACTGAAAAGTCAAGGAGTCACTGACGTTCGCCGTATCACGATTAGGCGCGATGGTAAACTCCTGGAAACCAAACATCATGTTCTGACCTTTAATTCTCCCAAGCTTCCAGACTCAATTAAAGCTGGATATATGAAATTGGTTGTGAGGCCCTATGTGCCAAATCCATTGCGATGCTTTAAATGCCAGCGTTTTGGCCATTCAAAGGCAAACTGCCGCGGGACCCTTACATGCGCCCGTTGTGCAGCCGCTGATCATGAAAGCAATGAATGTTCTCAAAAGGAAAAATGTGTTAATTGCAAAGGTGATCACACCTCTTTTTCACGTGTCTGCCCAAAATGGAAGCTTGAGAGGGAAATTATTTCTGTGAAATTTGCGCAAAATATTTCCTTTCCTGAGGCTCGGCGTCTTGTGAAAGCACAGACTCCTAAAGAAGGCAAAAGCTATGCTACCGTAGCAAAACTCTCACTTACTGCATCAGGGACACAAACGAAACCAGTCGTTATTTTGACTACCGATACTGAATCGGACCACATTTCTTCCAGCCCAATTAAAGAACAAATAGCATCGAAAAGTAAAAAGAAAAAACTAACGTCTGCATCACAGAAATCTCTTGCTTTGAAATTTGCAAGACGAGGATCTTCAATTAAAGATCTTAAATCCATTAAATCGGTTGCCCTGGAATTGGGTAAAACTGGTCTCGCTGGTAAAGATTTGCCCACCTTATTTAATAATTCATCTACAGGAACCGAGCTTTTAAAAATCCATCCATCTGAAGAGGATGATGATGATGATTTACAAATGAGTTGCGAACCTCCAGCAACTGTGCCTACTGGTGCTGATAACAGCTCCCCTCTTATTCCTTAATGGTTAGTTTCGTCTCATGGAATTGTCGTGGTCTTCGGTCGAAATTAGAGGACGTCAAGGCTCTTATTAATGCTTCACATCCCGTTTGCGTTGCATTGCAAGAAACGCACTTGAAACCAGATACTTCTCTGAAGTTGCGGGGTTACAGTTGCGTGCGTAGGGATATTGATACTGATATCTCAAACTCTGGAGGCGTATGTATTTTCACCTCCAACAATTATCCCAGCACTATTCTAAACTTGCATACTTCTTTGCAAGCTGTGGCTATCCAGGTTCATATTAGAACTTTAGTCACGGTCTGCTGCATATATCTGTCGCCAAATGACGTCATCTCTCAAGATGAACTAAATATTTTAGTCGACCAGCTTCCAACACCTTTCATATTACTGGGTGATTTCAATGGCCACAGTACCCTATGGGGTTCCGACAGTATCAACCTCCGTGGGCGGCAGATTGAACAATTCCTTTCTGATAACTGTCTCTGTCTGCTCAATAATGAGGAAAAAACATACTTTCACGAATCCACTGGTACGTTTCATTCTATTGATCTGGCTATGTGTTCTCCAGCACTATTTCCTTCATTGAATCTCGCAGTTGAAGATGATCTTCATAATAGCGACCATTTTCCCCTGATTGTCTGTTTCGCTGATGGTGGCAAAGTCATTCAAAGTCCATCAACATACATATTCCAAAAGGCAGAGTGGGCAGCATTCTCCAGACATGCCTCGATTACCGAGACAATGGTTTCTTCTTTTGATATAACGGATGCTATGCAAAATGTCATCGATTGTATACTCAGTGCGGCTGATGTGACAATTCCACAAAGTTCATCATATCCACGAAAATTTCGTAAACCATGGTGGAACGACGCTTGTCAGACTGCCTATAAGGAACAAAGAAAATTATGGGGCATTTTCCGTAGGTATCCTACCTCGGAAAATCTTATTGCATTCAAGCGAGCAAGAGCAAATGCTCGTCGAATCCGACGTCTTAGTCAAAAAGAGTCGTGGCGGAGATTTATCAGTTCAATCACGTCAGCAACAAGTAGCGCACAATTATGGAGGAAAATAAAAGCGGCAAATGGCATTTATAAAGAGTTTGCTTTCCCTGTATTGAAAATGGGAGTTGATTCCTATTCTTCACCTTTTGATATTGCAAATATTATTGGTGAAACCTTTGCTGAAATTTCAAGTCCCAACTCGTACAATCCTACCTTCCTTGCAACCAAGAGACGAGCTGAGCATATGCGGTTGAACTTCCAAGACCCGCAGGCCTCTTTCGTACAATTTTGAATTTCAGTTATTTGAATTAAAGAGATCTCTTTCTCAGGCTCGCGACACCAGTCCAGGTCCTGACGGGATCACATACAGCATGCTTCGTCACTTAAACGAAACTTCTCTTTTGCAAATCTTACGGTTGTTTAACAGAATTTGGTGTGAACAAAGGTTTCCCTCGCAATGGTATGAAGCAATTGTAGTTCCCATCCTTAAACCTGGAAAAGTTTCTAACGATCCTTTGAATTATAGACCGATAGCTCTGTCTAGTTGCATGTGCAAAACATTAGAGCGTATGATTAATGCACGCCTTGTATACGAATTAGAGAGGAATGAGTACCTTTTACCCTCTCAAAGCGGTTTCCGTCGAGGAAGGTCTACGATTGATAACCTTGTCATTCTGGAATCGGAAATTCGCAACGCCTTTGTCCAGAGAAACCATCTCGTTTCTATATTCTTTGATGTCGAAAAGGCGTATGATCGCACGTGGCGTTTTGGTATTCTCCGCTCTTTGTTTGACTTGGGTTTTAAAGGCAATCTGCCAGTTTTTATTCAAAATTTTTTAAAAACTCGTATTTTTAAGGTTCGAATAGGACAAACGCTTTCTCGTCCTTTTGTTCAAAGCGAGGGTGTCCCTCAAGGAAGTGTTTTAAGTGTCACTCTTTTTATACTTCATCTAAATCAAATGCTTCATGTGTTACCAACATCTGTCACTAGCACTCTGTACGTTGATGATCTGCAGATCTCTTGCCAGGGATCTAACATGGCCTTGATTGAGCGTCAACTTCAGAAAGCTGTTAACAAGCTTATAAACTGGTGTGATGAAAATGGACACACGCTCTCTCCTGAAAAGAGCCGTTGTGTCCATTTCTGTAGGAAACGAAGCCTTCATGCAGACCCTGTAATTCATATTCGAGGTATTAACATAACAGTTGTTGATGAGACACGCTTTTTAGGAGTAGTGTTTGATCGGAAGCTTACTTTCCTTCCACATGTCCGTCAATTGCGGAAGAAGTGCGAGAGGTCCCTCAATATTTTGAAAGTCCTCTCAACTACATCCTGGGGAGCAGATCGTGCATCTCTACTTCGTGTTTATCAGGCTGTGGTTCTTTCACTTATCGATTACGGATGCGAGGTGTACGGTTCCGCTCGAACTAGTGTTTTGCGTAGTTTGGACACTGTCCACCACTCTGCATTAAGAATATGTTCGGGGGGCTTTCCGTACTTCACCAGTGCAGAGTTTATATGTGATCTGTCAACAATTGCCCCTATATCTGCGTCGTAGAAAGTTAAGTACCCGATATTTTTTCCGTCTGCAGTCTTGTCATAATCATCCAGTTGGTCGCATGAAAATTCCTATTGGCCTCTCAAGACTGTATAATGCGCGTCCTTTTAATATCCTTCCTTTCTTGGAAAGGGTAAAACAATTTCTAGTTGATTCAGATCTTTTACACGTTGAAATACAGCACACTACCGATTTTGATCTCCCTCCTTGGGATGTTCCCCAAATTTCGTATCTAAATCCTTTTTCCACATATGATAAATCTACTAATGCATCGATTATCTTTCAACAACTTTATCATTATCTCCGAACTGAATATGCCAGTTACACTCCCGTCTTTACTGATGGATCCAGAACAAGTAACTATGTCGGTTGTAGTGTCGTCACTGCAGAAGATACATTCAGCTATAAACTGAATAATCTGTGCTCTGTTTTGACAGCTGAACTGATGGCTATTTTGATTGCTATAGAGAAAATCGCTAATATACCTGTGCGTAAATTCTGTATTTATACAGATAGTAAGAGTTCTCTTGAAGCTCTCAGACATCCTCGGAATGGAACACACCCCATAGCCTTAAGAATTCTATCTCTCTTGCGGACTCTGCAAGCTAGGGAACTCGACATTCTATTTTGTTGGCTGCCTAGCCACGTTGGTATTTACGGCAATGAATTAGCCGATGCTGCCGCAAAGTCAGCTACCTTTTCATTACAATGTTTAATTCCCTACTCAGACGTTAAAAGACACCTTGGCAAATTAATCCACGGATTATGGCAAGAATCTTGGGATTTGCAGGTCTCTAACAAATTACGGGTTATTCATCCTTCTATCAATTTGTGGCCGAATCTCCCGGTGCGAGAGCATGATGTTAAAATGACTCGACTGCGCGTCGGTCATACCCGTTTCACACATAAACACCTTTTGTTTGGTGAAGGGTGTCCCAAATGTTCAGCATGCCATGTAGATTTTACGGTCATTCACATACTATCAGAATGCCCTGTCTTCAATCATCAACGATTACGCTATTTTAATACATCACGTCCGAGTATCAGTGACTTAGTGGGAGAAAATCCCCATTGTAACATTTTTACATTTCTGAAAACCATTGGATTTTATCATCATATTTAAATAGCAAATCTTTTTTACACTTTTAATCTTGTTTACTGTAGTGAACACTTCATATTTTAAAATTTGCATTTGATTTTTACTGATATAATTCACCGTACCATTAGAACCGTAACTTCTACCATACTATTGGCGCAGCATGGCCAAATCTGGCTCTTGCGCCAAAAAAATCCCAAACTAACTAACTAACTAACTATCTCTCCGGAGAAGAGTAGCTGTGTACACTTTTGTAGGAAAAGAGCCATTCATCAGGATCCCAATATTCAAATAAATGATATACCGATTCCTGTAGTGAATGAAGTACGATTCTTGGGAGTAATTTTCGATCGAAAACTCACCTTTCTCTCGCATATCTTGCACCTGCGAAGGAAGTGTGAGAAGGCGTTAAACATTTTGAAAGTGCTCTCCAGAACATCTTGGGGTGCCGATCGAACCTCCCTTCTTCGTATTTATGAGGCAATAGTGCTCTCCCGAATTGATTACGGATGCATGGTATATGGTTCCGCCCGTTCATCTGTTCTGAGGCGTCTAGATCCCGTCCACCATTCAGCTTTGCGTATCTGTTCTGGTGCATTTCGTACCTCTCCGGTTGAGAGCCTCTATGTCATATGTCATCAGCTACTCCTTTACTTAAGGCGGAAGAAATTGTCTGCCCAGTTTTATTTCAGAACTAAATCTGTTTTGAAACACCCTTTAAGCAATATGTCACTACCAATAGGCCTGCGTCGATTGTATAATGCCCGTCCTTCGCACATACTTCCCTTTTATGATAGAGTCAAATTGCTCCTGCGTGACTCGGATCTCAAAGACGTGCATATTAAAGCAGTTGATTCCTTTTGCTTCCCACCTTGGGATATCCCGCATTTTTACTTTTTGAATCCCTTTACAGAATTCGATAAATCCTTAACTGCACATGTGGTTTTCCAGCAGCTGTTTTTATATCACCGCCATCAGTATTCATCGTTTGTACCTATTTTCACGGACGGCTCGAAATCAGAAGGACATGTTGGATGTGGCATCGTGTTTCCATCTGAGACATTGAGTCACCGCCTCCATAATTGTTGTTCCGTTTATACTGCTGAGTTAATGGCAATTTTCTGTGCTCTTCAGAAAATTTCGCCTGCTACTCAACATAATATTATTATTTATTCCGATAGCATGAGTGCTTTAAATTACTTTCTAATTATAACAACAGAATGCATCCAATTGCTATTCGAATTTTGTTTATGTTGCGTGTATTAGAACAAGCCGGTCTAAATATCTTATTTTGTTGGGTTCCTAGTCACGTGGGCATTTTAGGGAATGAGAAAGCAGATTCAGTTGCAAAATCTGCTTCGACATTTATGATCAAAGGACTTCCGTTTTGCGACGTTAAACTGTCTCTTAACTGCAACATTTTATCTACCTGGCAAAAGTCATGGGATTTGCAGATCCAAAATAAATTACATTTAATCAAACCGAAAATTAATTTGTGGCCAGTTAACACTATACGAGAGGTTGATGTCAAATTGACTCGCATCCGTGTAGGTCATACTCGTTACACGCACAGGCACCTCATTTTTGGCGAGGCGGCGCCAAAGTGCCTCACGTGTAATGTAGATTTTACAATAAATCACATTTTAATTGAATGCCCATCTTTTAATTCCTTCCGTCTACACTTTTTTAAGTCCTCGTCATTAACTTTACAAGACTTGGTGGGAGAGAAATTCCACCCAAACATTTTTAAATTTTTAAAAACTATTGGTTTTTATATTTGTATCTAGTAATTTTTAACCTCTGCTAATGCTTGATTTTTTTACATCGTTTTATTGTAACGTTTTTATCGCATTAGTGTTTCATATAGAAATATTAATATGCTTGCACATTTATTTTCTGCATTTGTAATTGGATACCTTTCGATTTATATTTTAATATGTGTGCTTTTACTGTCTGCTCTGTATTTTTACCATTTGCTTGGCGCAGCATAGCCAAAATTGGCTTTTGCACCAAAAAACTCCAACCAACCAACTGTCGTGGCTTTCGCAATAAATTGCTCCAAATTAAAGACTTTATTAACAATTTTCACCCTGTCTGCATGGCATTTCAAGAGACGTACTTAAAATCAAGCGACCCAGCAAAAATAAAACGTTATAGTTTGATTCGAAGAGACGGTAACTCTGATAGAGCCCCAGGTGGTGTTGCACTCCTCGTCTCTCATGACTACCCCACATCTGTAATACCACTTCACACACAACTGCAAGCGGTTGCGATTCGTACTGCGATTCCACGCTTAATTACAGTTTGTTCTCTTTACTTGCCTCCTAATTCCGCTATTGATAAACATGAACTTGATAGATTAGTTTCTGAATTGCCAGCACCGTTCATAATAATAGGTGATTTTAATGCTCATAGTCCTGTTTGGGGTAGTAATAGCACGAATTCTCGAGGAAGACAAATTGAAGAATTTATTTCTGATCACTCTCTTTGTCTTTTGAATAATGGTGACCACACCCACTTTCATTTGGGTAGTAAAACTTTCCACTGTTTAGATCTTGCTCTCTGTTCAGCCCCTATTGCTCCGTTTTTCACTTTTCGGGTGGGGAATGACCTATGTGAAAGTGATCATTTTCCAATTTTCCTCACTCAAGTTAATATACCTGTCATAGTACCACAACGACCTAAACGTTATATTTTTGATAAAGCTGATTGGACGAGTTTCACTAGCAGAGCCAAAATATCAAAGGATATGGTGGAACATCCAGACCTCGATGTTGTTGTCGATAATGTGACTTCTTTAATACTAAGAGCAGCAGATGAAACAATTCCGAAATCTAGCACTGCTTTTCCTAAATTTCGGAAACCTTGGTGGAATAGACAATGCACAGAAACGCGCAGGAATCAACAAATTGCATGGAATCGGTTCCGAAGACGGCCATCTACGAAAATTTTTATTTTATTTCAAAAAGCTAAAGCTATAGCTAGACGTACTAGGCGCCAAGCCCAACGGAACTCCTGGATTAAACTAACATCCAATATTAATTCTTCTGTATCAGTGACAGAAATGTGGAATCTAGTAAAAAAGGCTTGTGGAATTTATTCTGAATACCCTATATCATATTTAAAAGTGAAGGATCGGGAAATTTATGACTTACAGGAAATGACTAATATTTTAGCAGAAACATTTGCATCTGTATGCGCAGCACAAAATTATACAGAACCATTTCTGTCATATAAGAACACAACAGAAAAAATTCCCCTTCGATTTCGCACAAAAAAGATTCTCGCATATAACGTCGATCTGACTATAGAAGAATTACGTAAATTATTGTCCACAACTAAGCAAACTTCACCAGGTCCTGATGGCATCACTTATTCTATGATCTCGCATCTGTCAGATGACTCTCTTGATAATATTCTATACATGTTTAATAGAATATGGAAAGAGCATTATTTCCCACCAAAATGGAAATATGCCACCGTGATTCCAATATTGAAAGCTAATAAAGATCCTTTAGATCCTCTCAATTACCGTCCAATAGCATTGACCAGCTGCATGTGCAAACTCCTTGAAAAGATTGTAAATGCGCGTTTAACCTATATATTGGAAAAAAACGGATGTATTTCACCATTTCAGAGTGGTTTCCGTAAAGGCCGCTGTACAACAGATAATCTGATTTTATTAGAAAGTGCCATTCGTACAGCCTTTCTCAGACGCCACCATCTGGTCTCAATTTTTTTCGACATAGAAAAGGCTTATGATAGAGCATGGAGATATGGGATTTTAAAAGACCTCTTTGAACTGGATTTTCGTGGAAATTTGCCTATGTTTATACAAAACTTTTTAGAACACCGTTATTTTAGAGTTAGACTGGGAAATACTTATTCTGATGTTTATTGCCAAGAAGAGGGCGTTCCTCAGGGCTCAGTTTTAAGTGTAACCCTATTTATTTTAAAAATTAATAATATTTTATCAGTTTTACCTTCCTGTATACAAAGATCACTTTATGTGGATGATCTTCAGATCTCTTGTTCTGGTAGAGATATGAGATTTATTGAAAGACAGCTGCAAACAGCAATCAATAATATGATAGCTTGGACAAATAAAAACGGTTTTACCTTTTCTGCTCAAAAAACGTTTGGTGTTCATTTCTGTAGAAGATTGTTACATCCCGAACCGGAATTATTTATACAAGACACACCTTTAATCATGCAGAATGAATGCAAATTCCTTGGAGTAATTTTTGACAAAAAATTGACTTTCCTTCCCCATATCACATATTTGAGGAAGACTTGTCTCAAGTCTCTAAATATTTTAAGAGTTCTCTCAAACACTGCTTGGGGCGCTGATCGTACTTGCTTATTACGCGTATATAGAAGCGTCATACGTTCAAAACTAGATTATGGGTGCATCGTTTACGGATCCACGCGACTTTCCTACCTTTCACGGCTTAATTATATCCACCATCAGGCTTTAAGACTATGCTCAGGCTCTTTCCGCACCTCTCCAGTAATGAGTTTGTATGTGGAAAATTTTGAGCCATCTTTGACTCACAGAACACGCATGCTATCCTTTTGTTATTATTTTCGAGTTTTATCAACCGAAAATAACCCTTTGAGGAAAATATTTTTGGATCACAGCATGGACAGGCTATTCAATAACCGGTCTTCATGTATACCTCCTTTAGGACTACGAATTCGCCGATTTCTTCCAGATGAATTTCAGACTCTTGATACCAGCAATAGTAATTCACTTATAACTCCTCCTTGTATCTGCAATAACATCACCTACCTGAATCCTTTTAAGAATCTATACAAAGCAGAGATATGTAGCTCTATTTTTAAATCTATTTTCTTTTCCCACAGACAATTATTTTATGATTATCTACCCATTTATACAGATGGCTCTAAATCTGATACAAATACCGGTTGTGCTTTTGTTTGTGAGAATGACATTGTAAGTTATAGACTTCATGATTTTACCTCTGTTTTTACCTCTGAATTGACAGCATTGTATATAGCACTAAAATATCTTTCTGAAAAACATCCAGTAAAAGCTATTATTTACTCTGATTCTTTGAGTGTTTTGGAATCCTTGAACGGTGGTAAGGATTCTCATGGCCTTACACGGGAAATCAAGCGTTTGCAATCCCATCTGCATAGGAGGGGCTTTAGAATTTTGTTTTCATGGATACCAGCTCATGTCGGCATAAATGGTAATGAACAGGCTGATACTGCAGCTAAATGTGCTACTACGTATCGTCCTCAGCCTCTTCATTATACAGATATCAAAAGCG
>JAPMOR010069498.1:0-10908 GCA_026543865.1 Argiope aurantia | reverse complement strand
AAATAAGGAGAAATGTTCAGAAACATATAGGAAATGTTACACAAATATTGAACATTTTATTGTAAAACTGAAAAAAATTCTGAAAATTTTCTCAAAATATAGTGGAAATTTTTGAGAAAAAAAGGAGAAATGATGGTAAATTTGTGAGAAGAGTTCAGAAACATAGAGGAAATTATACAGATAAATAATGAAAATTTTAGCGCAAAGTTGGAAAATTTTTTGAAAATTTTAGGAAAAAAGAATGGAAATTTTAGACAATAATAGCTGGGAATAATGGGGAGATATGTTCAGAAACGTAGAGCAAATTTTAGAATAAAATTGGAAAAATTTTTGAAACTTTTTCGAAAAAAAAGGGAAATTTTAGAGAAAAATAGGAGAAATCCTGGGGAAATTGTGAGAAAGGTTTAGAAATATAGAGGAAATTTTCGAGAGAAACAATGAAAATTTTAGTGTAAAACTGGAAAAAAATTTGAAAATTTTAGGAAAAAATAAGGTAACTTTTAGAGTAATATAGGGAAAAATCTGGGGAAAATAGGGAGAAATGTTCAGAAACGCAGAGGAAATGGTAGAGATAAATATTGAAAATTTCTGTGTAAAACTGGAAAAAATTCTGAAAATTTTAGGAAAAAATAGGGGGAATTTTAGAGAAAAATAGGAGAAATACTGGGGAGATTGGAAAGATATATTCAGATATATAGATGAAATTTTAGACATGAATAGTGAAAATTTTTTAAGTGTAAATCTGGAAAAAATTTAAAAAATTATAGGGAAAGAAAAGTTAAATTTTAGGGAAAAATTGGAGAAATGCCGTGGAAAATGGGGAGAAATGTTCAGAAAAGCAGAGGACATTTTAGAGAGAAATATTGAAACATTTTGTGAAAAACTTGGAAAAAATTCTGAAATTTTTAGGAAAAAATAGGAAAAATTTTATAGAAAAATTGGAGAAATGCTGGGGAAAATAGGGTGACATTTTCAGTAAAATAGAGTTAAATGAAGCAAGAAATAGCGAATATTTTAGTGTAAAACTGTAAAAAATTCTGGCAATTTTAGTAAAAAATAAGCGAAATTTTAAGATAAATAGGAAAAATGCTAGTGGAAATGGGGAGATATGTTCAGAAATATATAGGAAATTTTAGACGCAAATATTGAAAATATTAGTGTAAAACTGCTAAAAATTCGCAAAACCTTATGACAAAATAGGGGAAATTTTATAGAAAAATAGAGAAATCCTGGGGAAAATCGGGATAATGCGATAAATGTTCAGAAATTGAGAGGAAATCTTAGAGAAAAAGTGAGAAATTACACAGAAATAGTGATAATTTTAGTGTAAAACTAGATAAAAGTTTGAAAACTTTAGGAAGAAATAGGAGAAATGTTAGAGAAAAATAGGAAAAATGCACGGGGAAATGGGGTGAAATGTTTAGATATGTAGAAGAAATTGTTGAGATAAATATTGAAAATTTTAGATAAAAACTGGAAAAAATCTTAGGATCTTTTACGAAAAAATGTTTGAAATTTTAGAGAAAAATAGAAAAAATGCTGGGGAAAATGGGAAGAAATGTTCAGAAACATAAAGGAAATTTTAGACAAAAATGATGAAAGTTTTACTTTCAAACTGGAAAATAATGAGAAAAATTTAGGAAAAAAAAAGAAATTTTAGAGAAAAATAGGAGAAATGCTGGGGAAAATTCTGTAAAATGTTCAGAAACATAGAGGAAATGTTACACAAATATTGAAAATTTGAGTGTAAAACTGGAAAAAATTATGAAAATGTTCTCAAAATATAGAAAATGTTTGAGAAAAGAAACCAGAAATGATGGGAAATTGGTGAGAAATGTTCTGAAACATAGAGGAAATTATTAAATAGTGAAAAGTTTCGTGCAAAACCGGAAAAAATTCTGAAAATTTTACGAAAAAATAGTGGCAATTTTAGAGAAAAATAGAAGAAATGCTGGGGAAAATGCGAAGAAATATTTAGAAACATTGATTAATAATGAGACAGAAATACTGAAAATTTTAGTGTAAAATTCTAAAAAATTCTGAAAATTTTAGGAAAAAAAAGTGAAAATTTTAGACAATAAAAGGAGAAACGGTGAGGAAAATGGGGAGAAATGTTTAGAAACGTAGAGGAAATTTTAGAGAGAAATATTGGAAATTTTATAATATAATTGGAAAAAATTCTGATAATTTTTGGAAAAAATTGAAATTTAAGAGAAATATAGGAAAAATACTCAGGAAAATGGGGAGAAATGTTCAGAAATATATTTTAAAATTTGCCAGAAAAAGTGAAAATTTTAGTGTAAATCAGGAAAAAATTGAGAAATTTTATAAAAAATAGATGAAAATTTATATATTCAGGAACATAAAGGAAAAGTAAGACAGAAATAGTGAAAATCTTAGTGTGAAACTGCAAAAAAATTCTGAAAATTTTAGGAAAAAACTGGGGAAATTGTAGAGAAAAACGGGAGAAATGCTGGAAAAATGGGGAGAAATGTTTAGAAAAATAGAGGAAATTTTGGAGAGAATTAGTGAAAATTTTAGTATAAAACTGGAAGAAATTCTGAAAATTTTAGGAAAAAAATAGGGGAAATTTTTGAGGAAAATAGGAAAAATACTAGGGAGAACGGGAAGAAAAGTTCAGGAATACAAAGGAGATTTTAGAGAGAAAATGAAACTTTTAGTGAAAAAGTGGAAAAAATTCTGAAAATTTTAGTGAAAAATAAGAGGAAATTTAGAGAAAAATTGGAAACATACTGGGTAAAATACTGAGAAAAGTTCAGGAATTTTGAAGAAATTTTACAGAGAAATAGTGAAAATTTTAGTGTAAAACTGGATAAAATTCTGAAAAGTTTAGGAAAAAATAGGGGAAATATTGGAGAAAAATTGAAGAAATGCTGGGGAAAATGGGATGAAATATTCAAATATATAGAGGAAATTTTAGAGAGAAATGATGAAAGTTTTAGTATAAAAGTGAAAAAGATTCTGAAAATTTTAGGAAAAAATAAGAGGAAATTTAGAGAAAAATTGGAAACATGCTGCGGAAAATACTGAGAAAAGTTCAATAATATAAAGGAGATTTTAGTGTAAAAGAGGAAAAATTTTTTTAAATTTTAGGAAAATACAAAGAAAATTTTAGAGAAAAATTGGAGAAGTGCTAAGGATAATAGAGAGAAATATCTAGAAACATAGAGGAAAAGTTAGCACAAAAAGCTAAATTTTTAGTGTAAATCAGGAAAAAATTCTGAAAATTTTAGGAAAAAATAGGGGAAACTTTAGGAAACAATAGGGGAAACTTTAGGGAAAAATAGGAAAAATGCTGTGGAAAATTGGGAGAAATGTTTAAAAACGCAGTAGAAATTTTACAGAACGCAGTAGAAACTGGAAAAAACTTCTTAAAATTTTAGGAAAAATTGGTGAAATATTAGAGAAAAATTGGAGATAAACTAGGGAAAATTGGGAGAAATGTTCTGATCAGAAACATAGAGTAAATTGTAGATAAGAAATATTGAAAATTTTTGTGTAAAACTTGTTTAAATTCTGATAATTTTAGGAAAAAATAAGGGAAATTTTAGAGAAAAATTGAAAGAAAACTTTACAAAGTTAGAGGAAATTTTAGACAGAAATAGTGAAAATTTTAGTGTGAAACTGGAAATAATTCTGAAAACTTTGATTTAAGAAAAGTGAAAATTTAGGGAAAAATAGGAGAAATGGTGAGGAAATTGGAGGGAAATGTTCAGAAACATAGAGGAAATTGTAGAAAGAAATAGTGAAAATTTGAATGTAAAACTGGAAAAAAATTCCGAAAATTTTAGGAAAAAATAGGGGAAATATTAGAGAAACATTGGGGAAATGCTGGGGAAATTAGGGAGAAATGTTCAGAAACATAGAGGAAATTGTACAGAGAAATATTGAAAATTTTAGTGTAAAACTGGTAAAATTTCTTAAAATTTGAGGAAAAAATAGGGGAAATTTTAGAGAAAAATAGGAGAAATGCTGGGGAAAATGTACAGAAATGTTCAAAAACATAGAGGAAATTTTAGACAGAAATAGTGAAAAATTTAGTGTAAAATTAGAAATAATTCTGACAATTTTAGCGTAAGAAAAGTGAAATATTAGAGAAATTTTGGAGAAATGCTGGTGGGAAACGGGAGAAATGTTCTGAAACATAGAGGAAATTGTGGAGAAAAATATTGAACGTTTTTATGTAAAACTGGAAAAAATTCTGAAAATTTAAGGAAAAAATAGCTAAAATATTAGAGAAAGGTTGGAGAAATGATGGGGAAAATGGGTAGAAATGTTCAGAAACATTAATGAAAAGTTTCACAGAAATAGTGAAAATTTTAGTGTAAAGCTTTAAGAAATTCTGAAATTTTTTGGAAAAATTATGGGAAATATTAGAGAAACATTGAAGAAATGCTGGGGAAAATAGGGACAAAAATTCAGAAACAGAAAGCAAAATGTAGAGAGAAATATTTAAAATTTTAGTGTAAAACTTCAAAAATTCTGAAATTTTTTTGAAAAAATAGGCGAGATTTTAGAAAAGAAATAGAAAAATCCTGGGAAAATGGGAAGAAAAGTTCAAAAATATAGAGGACATTTTAAACGAATATAGTGAAAATTATATTGTGAAACAGGAAAAAATTCTTTATATTTTAGGAAAAGATTCTGGAAATATTAGAGTAACATTGGAGAAATCCTGGGGAAATTAGGGAGAAATGTTCAGAAACATTCAGAAAATTGTTGAGAGAAATATTGAAAATTTTAGTGCAAAACTGGAAAAAATTCTGAACATTTTTGGAAAAAAAAAGGGGAAATATTAGAGAAACATTCCAAAAATACTCGGAAAAATGCGGAGAAATATTCAGAAACAAAGAGGAAATTATAGAGAGAAATAGTGAAAATTTTAGTGCAAAACTGAAAACAATTCTTATACTTTTAGGTAAATAGGGGAAATATTAGAAAAACATTGGAGAAATGCTGGTTAAATTAAGGAGAAATGTTCAGAAACACAGACGAAATTGTAGAGAGAACTATTGAAAATTTTAGTGTAAAACTGATAAAAATTCCAATTCTTCTTAATGCAGTTCGTTCTGCTCGGTAGCATGACCTTGAGTGTTCTAGATGGTTTGCGTGCCGCTCGACCTTGTGTAATTCTTGTTTTTGCAGTTTATCTTTCTCTGCATCTCCGAAAGCGTTCTTTTCGATTCTGCAGCCGTTCTTCCTGGAGTAATCCTTCTTAATGCAGTTCGTTCTGCTCGCCAGCATGACCTTGAGTGTTCTGGATGGCTTGAGTGCCGCTCATG
This sequence comes from Argiope aurantia, assembly GCA_026543865.1. NCBI lineage: Eukaryota > Metazoa > Arthropoda > Arachnida > Araneae > Araneidae > Argiope > Argiope aurantia. The sequence goes on along the minus strand of JAPMOR010069498.1, from coordinate 5,605 downwards.
CCGGTGTAATTATTGTTATTCCTGTTGTATCCGAAGGTGTTTTTTCAATTTTGTCGCAGTTCTTACTGGAGCAATCCTTCTTAATGCAGTCCGTTCTGCTGGGCGACCCCCTTGACTGTTCTAGACAGTTCGCATGAAGTTCGCCCTGGTATAATTCTTCTTATTGATGTTTTTACTTCACGGCGTGTCCGAAGCGGTTTTTTCGATTTTGGTACCGTTCTTCCAAGAGTAATTCGTCTTAATGCAGTTCGTCCTGCTCGGCGGCATGACGTTGAGTGTTCTGAATGATGTGCGTGCCGCTCGTCCCTGTGCAATTCTCACTACTGCAGTTTTTCCTTCCCGCCTTGTCCGAAGCCGTTCTTTTCGATTTCCGCGCCGTTCTTAATGGAGTAATACTTCTTAATGCTATTCGGTTTGCTCGCCGGCATGAACTTGAGTGTTTCGGACGGTTTCTGTACCTCTCGTCCTGGTCTAATTCTTGTTATTGCAGTTTTTCCATCCCGGCGTGTCCGAAGGCGTACTTTTCGATTTCCGCGCTGTTATTAATGGAGTAATACTTCTTAATGCTATTCGTTCTGCTCGCCGGAATGACTGAGTGTTTTGAACGGTTTACGTGCTCTCCTCCAGGTGAAATTCTTGTTATTGCAGTTTTTTCTTCCCGGCGTTTCCGAAGGCGTTCCTTTTTGCTTGTGGCGCTGTTCTTCCGGGAGTAATCCTTCTTATGCAGCTGTTTCTTCTATCCGGCGTGAACTGGAGTGTTCTGGACGGTTTGGGTGCCACTCGACCTTGTGAAATTCTTGCTATTGCAGTTTATTTTCCCCTTCCTGTCCGAAGGCGTTCTTTTCGATTTTGGCGCCGTTCTTCCTGGAGTAATACTTCTTAATGCAGATCGTTTTTCTATCTAGCATGACCTTGAGTTGTCTAGAATGTTTCAGTGCCTCTCGTCCCGGTGTAATTCTTGTTATTCCCGGCATGTCCGAAGACGTTCTTTTCGATTTGGTCGCTGTTTTTCCTGGAGTAATCCTTCTAAATGCAGTTCGTTCTGCTCGCCGGTATAAACTTGAGTGTTCTGGATGGATTGCGTACAGCTCGTCCCGATGTAATTCTATTTATTGCAGTTTTTCCATAACAGCGTGTCCGAAGGAGTTCTTTTCGATTTTGGGGCCGTTCTTCCAGGAGTAATTATTCTTAATGCAGTTCGTTCTACTCGCCGGTATGACTTTGAGGGTTCTGGCCGGGTTGCGTACTGCTTGTCCTAGTGTAATTCTTTTTATTGCAGTTTATATTTCTCGCGTGACCGAAGGAGTTCTTTCCGATTTTGGCGCCGTTTCTCCTGGAGTAATAATTCTTAATGCAGTTCGTTCTGCTTGCCGGCATCAACGAGTTTTCTAGACTGTTTAAGTGCCGTTCGTCCTGGTGTAATTCTTGTTATTGCAGTTTTTCCTTCCCGGCTTGTCCGAAGGCGTTCTTTTCGATTTGGCGCCGTTCTACCTAGAGTACTCCTTCTTAATACAGTTCTTTCTACTCGGCGGCCTGACCTTGAGTTTTCTAGACAGTTTGCGTGCAGTTCGTCCTGGTGTAATTCTTGTTATCGCAGTTTGTACTTCCCGGCGTGTCCGAAGGCGTTCTTTCCGATTTTGGTGCCGTTCTTCGAGGAGTATACCTTCTGAATGCAGATCGTTCTTCTACCCGGCGTGACCTTGAGTGGTCTACACGGTTTGCGTGCTGCTCGTCCTGGTGTAATTCTTGTTATTTCAGTTTTTCATTCTCGGCCTTTCCATGACGATTTTGGTGCCGTTTCTACTGGAGTAATCTTTCTTAATGCAGTCCGTTCTGCTGGCCAGTCCACTTGACTGTTCTAGACAGTTTGCATGAAGATCGTTGTAGTATAATTCTTTTTATTGCAGTTTTTCCTTCTCGAAGTGTAGGAAATCATTCTTTTCGATTTTCGCTTCGTTCTTCATATAGTAATCCTTCTTAATGCAGTTCGTTCTGCTCGCTGGCGTGACCTTGAGTGTTTTGGACGGTTTGCCTACCTCACATCCTGGTGAAATTCTTGTTATTGCAGTTTTTTCTTCCCGACGTGTCCGAAGTAGTTCTTTTCGATTTTCGCGCCGCTCTTAATGGAGTAATACTTCTTAATGCTATTCGTTCTGCTCGCCGGCATGAACCTGAGTGTTCCGGACGGCTTGCGTGCCGCTCGTCTTAGCGAAATTCTTGTTATTGCAGTTTTTTCTTCCACGTTGTCCGAAGGAGTTCTTTTCGTTTTTGGCGCCGTTCACCCTGGAGTAATCCTTCTTAATGCAGTTCGTTCTGCTATCCGGCGTGACCTTGAGTGTTCTGGACGGTTTACGTTCTGCTCGTCCTGGTGTAATTCTTATTATTGCAGTTTTTCCTTCCCGGCGTGTCGGAAGGGGTTCGGTTTGATCTTGGCGCCGTTCTTCCAGCAGTAATCCTTCTTAATTTTCCCCATTTTTCCCCAGCATTTCTCCTATTTTTCTCTAAAGTTTCATCTATTTTTTCCTAAGATTTTTTTTGCAGTTTTATAAAAAATTGTTCACTATATATCTCTAAAATTTCATCTATGTTTCTGAGCAATTCTCCCAAATTTGCCCAGTATTTCTCCTATTTTTCTCTAAAATCTCCAATATTTTTTACTAAAATTTTCAGAAATTTTTTCACTTCTAAATTTAAATTTTCAATTTTTTTTCCCTAAAATTTCCTCTATGTTTCTGAACATTTATCCCCATTTTCACTTTATTTATCCTATTTTTCTCTTAAATTTTCACAATTTTTTCCTAAAATTTTCAGAATTTTTTCCACTTTTCCACTAAAATTTTCACTTTCTGTCTAAAATAACCTCTATATTTCTAAACATTTCTCAGCATTTTCTCCAGCAGAAACAACAAAATTTTCACTTTTTCTGTGTAAATTTTCCTCTACGTTTCTGGACATTTTTCCTATTTTCCTCAGCATTTTTGCTATTTCTCTAATATTTCTTTCCTATTTCCCCTAATTTTTTCCTTAATTTTCAGAAATTTTTCCAGTTTTATACTACAATTTGGAATTTTTCTATTTAACTTTTCGTCAATATTTCTGAACATTTCTCCCCATTTTACCCAGCATTTCTCCTGTTTTTCTCTAAAATTTTCCCTATATTTTCAGAATTTTTTCCAGTTTTACACTAAAATATTTACTATTTCTGTCTAACTTTACTCTATGTTTTTTTGATATTTCTTCCCAATTTCCAAAGGATTTTTCTTATTTTTTCTGAAGTCTACCTATTTTTTTCTAAAATTTTCAGAATATTTTAGAATTTTATAGTAAAATTTTCACTTTCTCTCTAAAATTTCCTCTATGTTTCTGAAGATTTCTCCTCATTTTCCAGCATTTATCCTACTTTCCTATTAAATTTTCACTATTTCTTCGTAAAATTTTCAAAATGTTTAGTTTTAGTTAGAGTTAGTTAATGTTTAGTTAGAGTTTTACAACATAATTTTCACTTTTTCTCTGTAAATTTTAATCTATGTTTCTGAACATTTCTTCCTATTTTCCTCAGCATTTTTCCTATTTTTTTTCATTTTGAGAATTTTTCCACTTTTGCACTAAAATTTTCACTCTTTGTGTCTAACTTTTTTCTCTATGTTTACGAACATTTCTCTCCATCTTCCGCAGCATTATTTTTGTCTAAAATTCCCCCTATATTTTCAGAAAACTTTCAGAAGTTTTCTAGTTTAACACTAAAATTTTCACTTTTACTGTCTAACTTTATGTTTAGGTTTCTCAACATTTCTTAACATTTTCCCCAGTAATTCTCATTTTTTCTATGAAGTTTCCACTATTTTTTCACAAAAATTTCAGAATATTTTGCAGTTTCACACTAAAATTTAGACTATTTCTGTTAAACTTTTCGTCAATGTTTCTGAACAATTCTCCCCATTTTCCCCAGCATTTTTCCTATTTTTCTTTAAAAATTTCCCTATTTTTTCATATATTTTCAGATTTCTTTCCAAATTTACACTAAAATTTTCACTATTTCTCTCTAACATTTCCTCTATGTATCTGAACATTTCTCACCATTTTGCCTAGCATTTCTCCTATTTTTCTCAAAAATTTCCCCTAATTTTTCCTAAAATTTTCAGATTTTTTTCCAGATTTACACTAACATTTTCACGATTTCCGTCAAACTTTTCTTCTATGTTTCTGAACATTTCTCCCAATTTTCCCCAGCATTTCTAATTTTTTTCTCTAAAATTTCCCCTATTTTTGTAATAAAATTTTCAGAATTTTACATTAAAACTTTCATTTTTTTATGTAACGTTTCCTCTACGTTTCTCAACATTCCTTCCTATTTTCCTCAGTATTTCTCCTACCTTTCTTTTAAATTTCCTTTTTTTCCCTTAAAGTTTATTATTCCCTCAATTTAGTTTTATACTAAAATATTCACTATTTCTTCCTAACTTCTGCTCTATGTTTCTCGATATTTCTCCCCACTTTTCCCAGCATTTACGATTGTCTCTTTTATAGCCTGCTTTCATGTAATGATTGCTTATGCATTTTTTTTGAAATTTAGACACTAAACCTATGTACAGAATTTGCTTAACGAACGAAACTTTTTAATTTTTAATGAAATAGTTTTTTTTATTTTTCATTAATAAGTGTATTTAAAAACGGAGAGATATATAGAGCCAATATATTACAGTGGGATTTTTCGGAAAGATTACCATTGATTATATTAAATCCTTATTTTTATAACGTAATAATCTATATATGAAAATTGAACATTTGTTTAATTCTTTAAACGTTATGGAATTTCACACTCCTTGAAGAACTCGAACAAGAATGTAAGCATTGTTGAGATACAAGTTTCATTGTTTTTATATTTTTTTCCGGTTTTTAATAATATTTTCAAAGTTTATATAAGTGAAGTTTTTATAGGTTCCATTTTTTTATCGAAATATTAATCTTATTTCATTGCTCAATCCCATATACATCGAGCCGTTTTGTTAATGTTAAACTGATTTCTACTGATATTTTTACTTATACATTTATTGTTCAGTAATTTAATACGCGTGAAAGTAAATGAATGAGTGAGTTAAAAGTGAGAATTTTTTGTTAATTTAATTAAAATGAAATAATTATACTATTTTTTTTAAAATTGTTGCCATTTTTTAACTCTTTAATCTAATTTAATCTCTTATCTTAGTATTTTAAAATTTTTTAATGCGTACAGCGGACATTTAGTTTGTGACAAAATGTTTTTAGAATTGAGATTGACCTACGAAAAGAGATTCCATTATTAGATAAATTTAATCTGATTTAACAATTAATTTTGTCAATTAATAATTAAGAAACAATTCTTTGTCTTACTGAAAAGCCTCTTTGTTTTACTGAAAAATTCGTAAGAATTTATCCAAACTTACATAATTTTATTCAAAGATTAATGAATTTGGTGATGAGCGTAATTTCCATGCATATAGAAACGGTAAATTAAAATTTTAAAGAAATGAGTTCCACTGTCCAGAGCATGTAGCTGCTGATTTTGGTAATTCTATTTCAAACTGTGAGGTCTGAAGATCAGCAAAACAAACTTACAAATAAGGAT
>JAPMOR010069492.1:34077-49077 GCA_026543865.1 Argiope aurantia | reverse complement strand
TGACTTTTAGTGTTAAGCTCTCACTGTTAGGGAGAACAAAGCGAGTTTTTCCACCATTTATAATGAATTCACTGAGCGGGAAATGATGCGACATATAAAGCAGCTTCCGCTCGGAGTTGCTCATTTTTACTCTTGTAATGGAGTTCAAATTATTCTCGGTGAATTGAAGTTTAGCTGGGGTAGTTACTGAAAAGAGCGTAAAAGACTTTTATCATTTTCAGATGAATTAACACGTCGTATGAAGGAAAAAAATAATCGACATTCGACGGAAACGAGTGTTGAATCTACTGGCTGTGGCAGAGATGAAAAATTCATTTAGTTCTTTAAAAATTCAAGTGTCTTAAACGAATGCTGTATGATGAGAAAAGCTTTTTAGCGGTTTTTTTTTCTAATTTATTTGTAGACTTGGCATTTATAAAAATTTATGACTTTTAATTTTCCGTAGGAATACATGCTACAAATTTCGTTATTCTTGATATTGGGTATGTCAAAATATTTAAATTTGCCAAGACTTATCTGCAAGGTCTTTCAAATTATTTTATGTTTGGTCCCTGAACATGTGTGGATTTTGAGACATGAAAGGCTAATATGGCTGCTAAACTGGCTATTACTTTCTTGCCAACACGGATCCCTCTTTAGGATTACGAGAAATATATTTATCGGATTTTGCATTTTCACTGTCAAACTTTATTACACACTGTCAAACTTTATTACACACTGTCAAACTTTATTACACACTGTCAAACTTTATTACACTGTCATATTATTACTACGACTATACAAATTTATCTTTTAAATGGTGTGTCGTATTTACCAACACTCAAAATTACAAATTTCATGGGGAAATAAATTTTGATTATTGATTGTTATGCACAGATTCATAATAATACAATTAAGAGTACAATAGATCTCTGGTCCATGTTACCCAGAAGAAAACTGGACACCATTTTGACCGTTTTTTGAAGATTGACCGTACGCGATCCACCCATATACATTTGTTGATGGAGGGACAAATACCATTTTTCTCAATTCTTAACAGTTCTATGCCTGTTTTACACATTCTTGTAGAATGTTCACAGTTTTCTTCACAATTTGTTTTTCAATTCCTACTATTAGTTCGCATTCTCCCTATATATATTTATATATCTTTTTCAAATTTTCAATCGTAAATAAAATACTTTTTATTCATCCACTCAAATTCAAATATATTTTTAAAACGTGTAGTGAATGACACTTGATGTTAAAACAGTTTCTTCAGATATTAATTCATTAATTATTAAATTTAATTAATTTTTAATACTTTAAATACTTAGGAGTTTGTAATGAAGATTAAAATCAACAGGCACTATCTCAATCGGTAAAATGCAAGGGATTTCAGTATTTTTCAAGTGAAGGTGAAGAATCCGAGCTCAATATTTGCAAAAGTAAGAATTGACTTTAATTATTTTATTATTATTATTATTATTATTCTTTTCAGAAATCTCTCTCATATAAGAGCTGCTTTTCAAAATTCCTTATGTTCTTAATATGTTCCTTCAAGATATCATTTTATTTTTATTAAGTTCATAATGTGGTATTTAATTTGGTATTAAAAGTGAGCCTAATCCATTGTAATAATATGCATTATAAATTCCAAAATTTTTAAAAGGTTTTATTTGAAGAAAAATTCAAATAAATATAAACAGAATTTTATAAAAAATCATAACTGCTAAAATTGGATCGGATTAATATCAGTATGAAATTAAAACATGGCAATTCATTAATGCTTCGTTGTGGTTATTAATCACGGTGAATAATAAAGCTCCACACATTTGTCTTTTAAATGGTATGTCATATTTATCTACATTCAAAGTTACAAAATTCGTATAAAAATAATTTTTTGGAAATTAAAAATGATATTAATAAAAAAAATTAAATTATATTTAAAAATGACAAATTCTATATTATCTTAATCTTTTCGTAAAGAATCTTTTAACAAATAAATACTGTTACAAACCTGCAATTCGGCTTCCCAGCATAGTTTATTCCATCAATAGAAAGAAAGTTTTACAGTCATCTGAATGGGACTACCGTGTCGGAGGTCCCAGAGCTTGGCGACAAACTTGGCGACCATTTGGCGACTTGGCGACAAATTTGGCGACTTTGGCGCCAAAATAGATAATACCCGAAACTTCGAGAATTTTCCCGATCCGTCCAGTAGGAACCGAGATACGCCTCGAACGTTCCTGATTGGTTGAGAGGTTTCTAGCCCCGCCTCCTGAGACATATAAAAGGAAGCGACCGCCGCTGCCAGGGGGACGACGAAGCTAGTAGTCGAAGACGACGAAGCCAGTAGTAGAGACGACGGAGTAGTCCGAAGAGAGAGCGGAAAAGTCAGTATTCCAAGCCAGAGTCGGAGAAGTAGAAGACGGAGAAGTCGGAAGCGACTGAGTCAAGCTAGTGCTGAACTGAGCTGTGCGCTACTGTCTGCAGTAGATTCTGGTTGTATGCTGCTGTGTGTGCTGTTGTATGCTACACGTCTCGGGTGAAGATAATCGTCTTCTGTGCTGTATATAGTTGTCGCTTTGTGCTGTCCTGTGTGTATTCGTGTAAATAAACGTCGTTGTTTTTATTCTACTTCTGCTTGCTAATTAAGCGTTCTACACACCATATCACTTCCACTATCCAAACGAACCCCGGTAAAGAAATTTCGTAACAATACATAGCAGAATAAAAGAAAATAAAACTAAACAATTAATTATTTTTCAGATTTACTTTGCTTGTTTACACAACATTCATATTTTTCTGAGAAAATATAAGGCAATTAAAATGAATAATTGAATATGATATGTGAAAATATTATTTTAACTTAAAAAAATGTTTTTAGAATTTCTAGAGAGAAGAATTTATCTTCCTGCATAAACTATTTTTTCTGAATAATTTATCATAAGTAAATTTTTGGAGAAATCTGAAATATTTTATTGAGAAGCAAAATGACTTGTTTAGCTTTCCAGCTGACTGATATTTAGCTTTCCTTGTTTAGTATATTTTCAGGCAGGTTTGCAGCTTTTTACTCAATAATTTCTTCTAAATACAAATATTTTTGGAATTCTCACTTCAAAGTTTTCATTATTTAAGAAATCTCGAGTGACCTGAAAAAAAAATACTCTTATTGTGAAAGCAAAACTATCTCTCATGAAAGTACAATATGTTGTTTCAACCCCCCCCCCCCTCCCCTGTTTATATTTTCCTTTCAAACAATGTAGACAGAATGTTTTTCTTCATAGCGCAATTTATGTTTGGAAGAAAAACAAAAATCGAGGTCCATCACTTCGAGTAAGACAACAAACTCGAGAGACACACTCTACGCGCTTAATTTTTGTATTTAATTTTCTTTTTCTTTGATATTTCTGCTCAGAATTCACTACACTTCCATTACCTAATCCCCAAGTGCAGATTTCAATTTGGAAAGGTCTTTTGTGGGTCAACAACAATTTTGATAATTCAAAAGAAAGAAAAGAAAACGATAGTTTTTTTGGTCCAAAAAGGTGTTTTGACATAAAATCTCCAATAATTTAAGTGTTTTAATATTCATGGCTTAATTTAATTTTGTATAGATAGAAGAATATGTAAACCTTATTATAAAATTTAAAGTATTTGATCATTTATTTTATTTTTATTTCACCAGAAATATTTTTATATTATTCATCAGATATATTTTTATTTTTCAAACTCGAGTGGCACACTCTATAAGTTTAATTCTTGTATCTAATTTTCTTTTTCTCTGGCATTTTTAATCAGAATTCACTACACTTTCTATTATCTAATTCCCAAGTGCAGATTTCAATTTAGGAAGGTGTTCAGAAGGTCAACATCAATTTTCATAGTTCAAAAGATAGGAAAGAAAGCGGAAATTTTTGCCAGGAAAGGTGTTGGGACATAAAATTGGGACATAAATTTTTTCCAATAATTTCAGTGTTTTAATATTCATTCTTTAATTTCATTTTGTATATATGAAGAATAAATAAATCAAATTATAAAACTTCAATCATTTGATCATTTATATCATTTTTATTTCGTCAGAAATGCTTATAATTTAATTTAAATTTGAAATAAAACTTGGTTTTTCTTTTTCCTGTCAAATTCTAAAAAAAAGGTATATAAAAGTTTGCTTGAATATTTGATACCGTAGAGGAAGTTTCAAGGATTTTAAGAATAATAAGAGATATTTTTATTTTTAAACTTCTCTTCTGTGAAGAAATAATTTTAAAAAATGAGTGAATTTATAATAGGCAATAGATTTATTAGCACATGATATTAATGGATGGGAAAATGATTGCCTTATTATATTAGCATGAATTTAGTTTTTCGCATATATATAAATACTCAAACCTGAGAAATTTTAACTTCTGTTTCACTAACAGGCATCTGTTTATTATTTGCATTGATAAAATATTTTTACAACCATCTTCTAAATTTCGAATAATTGCATTTAGTAAAATTTAGAAGATAAAATATTTGTGATCTAATTATTTCATTACCAACTTTTAGCTATTAATATTTGCTTTTAGGGCTAATAAACTTTGTGTTTTCTTTACAGATTCCTACAAAAATTATGCAATATGTTTTTAAAAACATTATATTCTCATGAGATCGATATTTAAAGCAATCGTATTAAAAAATTTATTTTTTTAGAATACATATAATTTTTTAGAAAATAATTATTAGAATTTAAATTATTAAAAACAAAAATTTTGCATTTGCCAATTGAAACCCCATTTAATTTTAAACGTCAAATCTACTTTATAAAACTTCGCTACACTACCATATACTTAAAATTTGTTCTTTCTTCAATAATGATAAAAAAAAATTAACTGTGATAGAGGCGTTATAGAATGTAACATCAACTAAATAATACTTTCGACATTGCCTTACAGCATAATAAGTTTCATACAATTCTGTATTTATATTCTTTTCAAATATATCAAACATATATTAAAAATTGGGCTTATTACTGCTAATTGTATATTTTTTGTGACGATAAACAGAAGAAATCTTTAATATAATTAAGAAATAACCATAGAGTTTTGTTTGCGCATATAACAATTGTTCATTATAACTATTACTAATCATCATATTATCACTATCATAGTTACTGAAAGAACTTTCCGTGCAGCAGTCTATTTCTCTACCATATAAGCATCACCCTACGTATGCATTCCATTTACTGCATTGAACCAAACAGTAAAAGCAGTATCTGCTATATCCAAATGAAATGAATACCCAGGAGGAAATTTCGGAATAGTTAGATAGTCACAAGTAATATGTGCATGTGGCTATCAAACTCGTATGTATAGATGTTATCATACTTCACATTATTGAATTCATTAATTTAGAAAAGGACTGTTGTATAAAAAAACTTAATGCAAACGAAGCTTTTCTATAAATTTTACTTTTATCTTGTGGTAAACTTTTATCTTCACGAAAAAATTACAACAAATTCTGTCTTCGGGTTCTTTTACATGAAAACTTTTGGTCATTAGTGATGTGTGTCATTGTTTTGAGCAATCTATGTATTTTTTCCAGTATACTTGTATTCCATATACATAAAATCGTTCGTATTCTTCTCATATATAGCGTATCATTCTACGATTCTTCTATTAAGTTTACATCACTTTTATAGTTGCAATTTGCATATGAAAATTTTGTTAATCCCACCTGTCTACTGTAATCCTTAAACCAAGTATGCAAGGACAGTAAGAATGTAAAATGAAATAAAAAATCATAAGTTATAGAATACACTATAACGTAATCCAATTTTTTTTAATATTTTCAAATATTTATATATTTTGGGATAAACAATCCTTTTTTGCAATATAAAAGTAACTATCTCTGTTTTAACGATTTTTCAATGATAACTAATTTAAGAGATTTTTCCCCCTTCCATGAAATTGCTCACTTTTATATGCAGTTATATTCCATTATATCTACTCATTAATTTTTAGATACCACTTAATTATTATTTTATTAGTTCCCAAAATTTCCTATGAGATACGTTATTTATTAAAAATATGAGATATATTATATATTTCACATAAAAATTCTTTTTCAGAATGAAACAATCTTAATTATTAGCTCAGACTAATTTCAGCCAAGCTTAAGACAATCATAATTAAGTCACCCAATTACGTAATAACTATTATAGGTTGAAATGTTATACGCTAAATGCTTCATACGCAATTTTACAAAAAAAACTCATTTAAAAAACTATCCTAGTCGAGTGCCGGAGCTACAACTACCAAATACGGTATATAGTCCCTTCTTGAGTCATACAGGCTCTGAGTTTAGAATATTTTCTCACATTTTTAAGAACTGTTTATGCTTATTTTACAGTAATGCTTCAACATTTTTCAGGTAAACTTTTTATCCTCAAGCCTATTTTGAGGGTATTAGAAACCTTTTATATCTAAACATTATCATATCATACTGAAAATAATAAAATTAAAATGACAGAAATATTAAATATTAAGATATTACAATGTTTCAGACTAGAATATAGAATGTTCCTTACGTTTGGGCCGAACTTCTCAGAATTGAGAAAAATTACCACTGTTTATTTCTAAAAAATGTAGGCTAACGTTATTTAAGATTATGAAATCAAATAATTTATATAACTCTGAGTTACATAATATACGATTACTATTATATAATAAATTATATCATTAATTGTACATTTCATAATCATTCCAGATCTTGCACACAAATTGAACAGATGTTCACTAGAAAAAATTTCGAGTTATATCATTAAAGTATGTAGCATGAATATATATACTATATACGAAATTTGCATACAATATATAAAATATATAGTATGCATTCCTATACGGATGATTCTAACGCACTTAAAACTATCTTACATTCACACACTGATTCTAAAATTATGAAAGAAAAGAAGTATATTATTTCTCTTTTCCTTTCCTATCTTAAATATCTTTTTAAAGCAGTATTAGTACTTTAAGCTGTATTCCATCACTTCTCACATTATACATTGGTAAGTTACAAAAAGTTCCTCCAAAATATTATAATTTTTGAATCAATAGAATATATTTCAAATTCAAGAAAATTATAAAATATCTTCAAAATAATATCTTCAACAAAAGTTTCTCGTATGAAAAAATTAGAATATGGTGCCTCTTTTTGTTGATTTCATATTTCTTTCCTATTTTATGCAAAAAGTAGCATTATTCTCGAAAAAAATTATTCCTTCCTCTTAGCTCCTCAACAATATCGCAAATGCTCTATTATGAATGTTGCTTATTTTCAATACCAAATCAAATTATTAACATTCCATCATATTTTACGAAAGATCTTCTCAAACTCTCACCTGAAACAAAAAATCTTAAAACCCGAAAAAAATATTTTCGATTTTATCTCCATTTTTAAAATTACAATTATTTTATTCCCAGAATCATGCCAAGGTGGCAAAAAAACAAAAAAAAAACATGGGTCTTTGTGTTTGGATGCAACTATGCATTTGGCTTAATCATGACTCTCTGCCATAGACTAAGCCAGCCATTCCTGTGCGGAAAGGAGTGGGAAAAAAAGATGGCTCTGAGCTATTTCCTTTCTTTGCCTCGTTAAGCTCGTTGCCTTTGGAGAACTTTTTTGTGTTGTTATAGGCGCGCCTCTTTATAGGCGCTAAAGAAATGCAGCTCCTTATCCGACTCAATCTTTTTAGGGTTCGTCTTTAAAAGGAAGGAAGGCTCTCCTCTCAGTTGTTGGATTTGCCGAAATGTCGCAGAAAATTAAGAATGAACTCACGTCAGCGAAAACAAGTCTTGTTTCTTTCGCCAACCATGGTTTCCCAATGGGTAATATTAAAGCGAAAATTCAGCTTAGTAGCAATTTTCCTTTCCTTCATTTTCTTCCCGCTCTTTTCTTGTTGTCCAACTTTCGAAGAAAATATGGTAGAACCTTTTTATTCTGTTCTATTTATTGAACTGAATAAAAGTCTGTGCTTTTCTCTCTCTTTTTTTTGAATTTTTTATTGTTGTGAAAGAACAGATCTTCAGCTCCAATTCCTGAATTCTTCTTGCGAGAAAAAAACATTACTCCTGGTAGGAAAGTAATACAAACAAATGAAAAAATTGTGGAGAATAAAATTCTATTACGTATTATATGCGGCTATTGAAAATATTTAAAGCTAATAATATTGAAATATTTGTTGGAAACCTTAACTCTTATTTCTTATATATGTGTGTATAAAGCGTTCAAATAAATTTTTCAAATATTTCATTTGATTCAAATTAATTTTTACTGAATTGCTCCAATGGGACTTTCTCCTTTTTTGAAGAAATCTTGCTTTTTACTCTAAATTGAACATTCCATGTTTTTAATATAAATTATTACCGGGATATTTATAATCGAAAATCATAAAGTATTCAAAATTATTATTGGACTAATAATAATTGGAAAATCATAAAATATTCGAAATTATTACTAGGATATTTATAATCGGAAAATCAGAAAGTATTCGAAATGATTACTGGAATATTTATAATTGGAAACTCTTAAAGTATTAGAAATTATTACTGAGACATTCATAAGCGAAAAATCCCGAAATATTCCCAGGTATAAACTTAAACTTTAAAAAAAAAATATTTTTGGTGTATCAAAACCTTTAAGCAAATATTTCATAAAAAAATTTGAGAGTTTATTTTAATATAAATTAAATGATAACATAAGGGGGGGGAGAGGAATTATGGTTTATGGGAATACCATGCCATAGAACAATTAAAAATTTGAGTTTCGAATTTATGACAAAAATATAATTAGGAAATCATTTAAAGTAAATGAAATAAGGCGTCTACTTAGCAATGCTCACATAAGAATGATTGATTTATCACTTTTCTCTTTTTGATAATTTAGAGAGAAGATACATTGTTAAAAAATAAAATAATGCAATTAAATCTCAATAAAAATATTTGAGAAACGCCTTCAAAAGAATACAACGACCGAATTATAAATAAGACAATGCTTCTATTATATTTGAAATTATTTTCTGTTTCAATTTTTTTATAAAGAAAGCTAATAAATGTTTATTAGCATTAACACAGATATGTCTAAATCAAAATTAGTTGTATTTCGTTCCAGCAAAATTTAATTCATGTTCAAAATCCCTAGATAATATCATCGAACACAATAACCTAATTTGGCGAAATAATTATAATAAATGAAAATTATTTTCATGAAAGTTCAAATAAGAATTCCTTTAACACATACTAAAAAAAGGAGACAGCAACATATATTGATGCAAAACTCAAAATTTAGAAATTTATTAAACTGTTTTAAATACATGTAACTAAAAAGAAAAATCCTTATCATTAGGGTGCCAGCTCAGGTGTCGTCCTCGTCATCTGACCACGGTTCAAAATTACGAGGTCCGTCCCAAAATAGCCCTAGTGTTGCTTTACAACGGGACGTTAATATAACTAAACCAAACTAAACTTTATCATTATCAGACCTTTTATAAAATCAATTTTATAAAAGGTCTGAAAAGTGTATTGGAATCGATTTCATTTTCATGATCGAATGAGTGAAATAATGTAGTTCGTCCAAGTTGCTAACTGAAATGCAAAACATTCCTTTAGTGTTTTCGAGGTGCTTTTCAATTAGTTAATTGTAATTAATTTAGAATTCAAATAATGGTCCAACGAATCTAAATTCTTGTTTAAATTGAGACATTTTAAAGAAAGTGGTAGAAAACGCATGATCATAATTTACAATTTTGAGCTTTAACTCTGGATTTGCCATATATAATCGGCACCTGAGACAACCATTACAAAGCATTCTAATAATAGCATAAGAGAGTATGTCTATCTACAAATGATTAGAGCCAATCCAGTGTTGCTCTACAGAGGTAGCGAAAGTTATAATAACAAATAGGTAGCACTTGATCATAATTTACAATTTTAAGCTTTAACTCTAGATTTGCCATGTATAATCGGCACCTGAGACAACCATCGCAAAGCATTGTAATAATAGCATAAGAGAGTATGTCTATCTACAAATGATTAGAGCCAATCCAGTGTTGCTCTACAGAGATAGCGAAAGTTATAATAACAAATAGGTAGCATAGAAAAGGTAGATAAATAGAAGTATAAAAGCGGAAAGATAGCATAGTGAAAGGTAGATAAAAAGAGATACAATAGCGAAATGGTAGCATAGCAGAAAGTAGATTAATAGAAGTATAAAAGTGGAAATAAAGTGTAGAGAATGGTATATTAATAGAGGTAGAATAGAGAAAAGGTAGAGGAGCGAGAGGTAGATTAATTACGCGACAGTTGATTCAGCTTGTACTCAGAGGAAATATTATCTGCTAAAGCCACATTTATATCAGTCAAACAGAACACAAAATTTCGTAAGAACTGCATGGATGGCATCAAGAAATATCAATAAATAAGTTTTTTCTAAGCTCTCGACCATTTGCTCAAAATTGTTTCTTTTAACAGTTATTCTTTATACTTGACCCCATTAACGCAAAGTGGCGTATTTTTTATCCATATGTTATAATATTGCTTAGTTTAAATTCAAATTATTTTCTTTTTTTTATCTTACATTAGTCCATATTACTTTATTCTGAAGTTTCTTTATTTCTTAATTCAAATCCCAGTTTCATATTTAATTATTGCCAACACGTGCTCTAAAATTTCCCTTTTCTTTATTCCTCGCTTTGCTTTTGTTTATTTTATATATTGGGAAATAACATATTTTTGCTGAGTTGTCTGGCTTGTCAGGAATATTGTACATGCTTAATAAGAATTACATTTCTTATGTATAACTTAATGATTACTTCCGAAAAACATTTTTAAGCTATACATTGTGATAGAAATGAATATAGGATTATTTTAATATTTTTAGACCTGTTCTATATATTGTGCAATCATCATTTTGGACATCTAATGTGCCCTAAAATTTTCCGATTTCAAATAAAAATATTCTATTTAAAAAAAATTACTAATCATGTAAAAGAAAGACATGCATAAAAACTGATTTCATATTATTTTAAAACAGCAGACAGTCGTTTTTTAAATGTATACAAATACCAGAATTCTGTAATTTTCATCTTGGCAATACTAGTCCAAGGGGAGAAAATGTGCAGAGTGTTTTTCGATTGCCTTTTTCTTTACGCCATCTGTTATAAAACTCCGATCGAACCTATCAATAACAAAACGTGACGTGACAAGAGACTAAAATAGGAAAAAAATCAATGACATAAATCTCCGCTACCAAAGATTTAAAAAAACTGAGAAAGAAATCAGAATTTGAAGTGACCAAAAAATGCGAATAAAACGACAAAGTCTAAACTAAGATGTGCCAAATACATGTGAATTATTTTGGAAAGAAAATTTCACATCAATATTCAATTTACTTGGGATGCTGTTAAGAAATGTATAAAATGATAGGGTTCAAAGGAAAAGAGTAAGAATAGAAAACAATGAATATTAAAAAAAACTCAGAGCGAAACCAAAATGGCATCATAAGAAAATCTAAAAACTCATTTTTCAATACTTCAATCAACTGGAATCAGATCCAAAACTGAATTGGTGGATAATTTCTGACTAGTGAACAGAACAAGAATAATATTTGACTTTTTCCGTATCTCGAACTCGTTCTAGTTTTGTCTCATAGAATAATTATGTTTCATTTTCCAATTATTTTGAAAGAAAAATTACCATTAAAAATAAAAAGGAATTATATTCTTCTTTCCTATTATTTGAATAGAAAACACCACCATTGAAATTAAATTCACATTCACTTCCCAATTACTTCGATGCTTAAGAAAAAGCTAATATTTTTAAAAAATTATATTATAATTTATAATTTATATATTTATTATAAATAGCCGATGTCAAAGAGAATTGATCAGATAATTGCCTTGAAATGCCTATATAAGTTTCGAAATTTCAAGTGCTGTCAAACATCTGCACTTAACTTATGGAACCTCAAGATTCTTACTAAAAAGTTCAAGGTACAAAGCTTTCGATATGCAAGAAAATATATTCAAAAATTTTATATTATTTCAATAAATAAAACAATTCTTTTTAGTCAATTTTTTTAGAGTTAACAAAGCATAATTTAATATCATGAAAATTCATTTTAAAAAACACGCAATAGAAAAATTCAAAATTGTGATTCATACGGTACTTCATAATATTTCATAGTTTTTTTGTGGTTTAAATGCTTTTGCTGATTTATACTTTTTATATTAAATTGACTTCTGAGCTATAAAACTAAATAATAATTTGACTTTGTGAAATATAAAGCTCAATTGAATTATAAAAATACCGTTTCAATTTCAGATAGAAAGTAAAGAATAGAAATTAAAGTTAATTTAGGATCCACCGGTGAATGTTGAATATTCTTTTGTAAACGATTATCATCATTTCAAAAATCTGTCGAACAATAAAAATCAGTAAACAGTTTTTTTAAAAAAAATGTTCCTTCTTATAAACAAATCTAATGCTAAATTTTTATAGCAGTTGGTAAAGATAATATTGTGTGCATATTTGTATTGTATATTTGTTCTATGTATAGAAATTTTATTTTAGTCTTTCATAGAAAATCCAACATTATCTAAATACATGATTATACGACATATGGTTATGTCGCAGTATTTATTTTTTAATAAATTCCAAACGAATTTCTATTGTTTTCGACAAATAATGTAATAAGATTAAAAATTTCTAACGATGTCAATTAAATATAAAAGTCAATTAAAAAGTCAAATTAAAAAACATTATGTAAAAGGGAATAGATCATAATAGAATTAATTTAAATAAGATAAATATTTATCAAAAAATTCATAAGTCGTTGCTTTTAAAAATATCACTATTTTTTATACATTTAAAATTCATTTTTATAATATGGAGCTTCTTGATATATAAATATAAACAAATAATAGTTTTTCAATTAGAAAATAAAATCGACATTACATTCAGAATCGGTTCTATTTTTTTTATACCTGTCTTTATAGATTTTAGCGATTTTGTTATTTAAATAAATACCAATTTATATTTACAAGTATGTAATTCTTTTATCAGTATCTTTGAAAATGTCATTCAAATATTGCTCTCATAAAATGTGCTTCACGATTCATGAAATTACTATTAAAATCTATTTCTTTTCAATTAATTCATAGCAATGCATGATCAGATCAAATCTTGGCCAGAACGTTGCAGAAATGCTGTTGTTACATATAGTCAAGTTTTTAAATATATGCAGTTTAATTGCATACTTTTCTATATGATAGAAATAAAATTGAAAATAAGAGAAAACAAGAAATATTTATAACAAATAATTGATGTAGCGAAAAATTCAGAGAAAATATGCAATAACTGTTTTAAAATGCCTTATGATGAAACGCCGATGAAATTCCAAAATGCGTCGATTCACAACAGAAAATAATTGCGGAAAAAATCTTTAAAACCTTAGATGATTAATTCATTTCCACTTTTATAAGGCTTATGAATATAAACAAACAATAAACTAAAAATTATTCTGCGGTGCCTAAGAGACTATAAAAATGTCTAGTTAAAATGCATAACTTTCCCGGGGGGGAAAAAAGGAGTCACGAAGAATATAAAAACTTATCAATCTTTCTTATCCATTTTCTTCTCCAAACTCGAGTATAGTGAAAAAATATTCTTCCAGAAACTACGGTTGGAGTAATCTGGTTTATCTGATGAAAATTAAAAGAGCAAAACTCCAATCATAGCATAAGAGCAAAATTTTGTTTTTCATGCTCAATTTTATCTTAAGAGTTGGTTATTCTTTATTTAAATGATTGAAAAGGAGAAAAACTATTAAAAAATGATTCTTATAAATATTTTTTAAGTGGATTTGCATAAGAACTCTTTTTCTTTATAGAAGAAAAGGGAAATAACGTTCGTTAAAAATTTGAGAAATCCTTTTGTAAATATCTACCTTGACAATCATGTTGTTATATTCTGAACATCTAAATAAATGCAATATGATGAATTGTTTTAAGCGAAAAATTTTTTAGGGCCTGAATATATATATCTTTGTATATGATGATGTCGTGTCCACGTTACCACGGAAACGGGCTGCAGTAGCTTCTGAGGGTAAAGACCCCTGAGCACCCGAGGGCAGAAGTCTGATTTCTAACTCATGAAACTCACACATTCGCTTGCACAACCCCTTTTTACAAAGGGGCACATTCACACGCCTCACAGATAGAACACAGATGAAGAACAACCATGCCCGAACCGGGATTCGAACCCTCGACGCCCAGATAACGGGGGAAGCCGCGCTACCCCTATGCCAGGACGCCGTCATTTTTTGGTATATAATGAATTGATTTAAGCTAATCTCCTTTTTTAATTCCTTTTTTGTATGAGTAATCCTCTCTCTATGTATCAGTGGGTTTCAGATTCGAGACTCGATCCCACCGAAGAACCGTCATGTAAGAGAGTTTGATGCACATTACATCCGTCGGGACCAAATGACTTCCCACTGGTGTGATGCGGAATTTCGGAGAGGAAGGTGTCCAGCTCAAGTGTCGCCCTTGTCATCTGACAGGCGGTTCAAAATTACGAGGTCCGTCTTTATATAGCCCTAGTGTTTTTTAAAACGAGGCACTAATATAATTGAACTTGATTGAATTTCTACGCATAAGTGTTCGAAATGGAGTTTACCTCTCTCAATTCATTTTTAGGCGCCATATTGACAGATATCATGAAAATTAAACATAATTAATAATATTGTATTATTACATATGTTTTTAAATATTATTAAACCAACTTATTTTATAAATTTGTACAAATACAAATGATATATTTTAATAACTCTGTTTATAATATTTTCATATTAATTGATACACAAAAGAACATGTTTTAATGCCAGTGTCCCTGAAAAGCGAATAATAATCAAAGATTAAAGAGAATTAAGAAAACCGATGACATGAAAATCTGAAAAGCTTAAAATATCCATGTTTATCGT
>JAPMOR010069492.1:0-34067 GCA_026543865.1 Argiope aurantia | reverse complement strand
AGATCCAAATTTAAGTATCACATTAGTAGTTTTCAATTAGGTTCGCAATTTGCAAGATAATTTTATTGAGATAGTGAATGTTGAAAGGAATTTGATTTCATTAGACAATGTTGTTAAAGGCTGTGATGATAGGATTTGATATCTCTGCAAAGAAAGTACATAGGAAATATAATTGACACACAAATGTTGTTAACTGATAACTTACAGGAAAATGTAAAATTTTAAGAATGATTATTTGCTCACAATTTAGATACTGATAATAGAAATGTAAAATATTTTTTTTTCTATTGGGAAATTGTTTTTATCGATCTTTTTTGAATTGGGAGCAGAAAAAATTAAAAACAGGGTTATTAATATGAGCTCAAAGATAATTATGTAAATAGTAAGAAAGAGTAGCTGTGAAAGTGAATGTTATTTTGTTAAATGTGCAGATTAGTTATGAATACTTTTCCATCATTGTTGGCGCATTCTGAGTTAAAGAATATTGAAGTACCTAGAAAGCGCCACATCTGTGTCTGAACTCTCAAGTGGAGTAAATGTGGAGTAAAAATTAAAATGTAAAAAGAAAACTTGTGATTTTTTTTAACTGAGCAAAAGACTACAGCAACTTGACAACAGCAGCCTGAGCAATATGACAACTCATCCTGCTATATTAGAATAGAAAGTGCTGAATATACTTTAAAATTTCCTTAGCAATGTTGCTAAAGACAGGAATATTTAGTTTGTAAACCCTACGAATAAAAAAATTAAAAAGGCTATTAATACAGAAATGTTATTAATTGAAAAGCTATACAAAATTGTAAGACTGTATGAATAGTTATTTAAATAATTCTTCAACTAAGATATAGATTATTTGTATTAGGTAATTGAAATAAATTTTATATATTGTATTTTCTAGATTTCTCTTAAAATAAAGGCAGAAATTGTTTAAAATAAAACTATTAATCTTATGCATAAGGATATAAGCTGAAATGTAATTATATAAACTATAAGCAAATGGTCTTATATAAGTGTATGCTATATTCTTCGACATGTAGATGAGTTCTTCATTCGTTATAGTTATTTTAATCAATCATTTTTTAAAAAATTATTTAGTTCCTCTGTAATTCTCTTGTTAAATGGTATGTTTTCGCTTGTTATGTTTTTTTCTTCGCACTCACATAAGCAAACTGAAAAAATAAATATAAAATGAATTTATTTTGTTTGTAGATCTCAAATATTTAAAAAAGACAAAATGTGGACATGAAGTAAAGTTCTCAGCTTTAAGGTTGTTCTTATGAACCAAGAAATGGTTAATACTGTCGTCTATAATTGATTCATTAATTAATAATAAAATTTAAAAATATGCAAAACTTCATCAACAAAAATTTTGTGAAAGAATTAAAATATATTTCAAGAGAGAATTTTTGGATTGCTGAATAGGGAATTCTTCTTTTAGAATAATTCCTAAAAGAATCTTTTGTTGCAAATAGAATGATCATTCAATTAATGGATTCACTGATTTTATTTTTGATTTAGTCTTATCTTTAGTTTTACATGTACTGAAAAAAGAAATAAATTGAAATGTAAAAAAATGAATGAAAGAATAGTTACAAGCCATATTATCTTCAGAGAATTTTCTACGGTATCTACCTGATTAGTTATTTTCACATAATCTTATATATTTTTCATTAATGAGTTATGCTTAGTAAAATTTATCTGGAGAACTCTTAATTACATAACCTGCGTACATGTTCCAGAAGTTTCATTAAACCACGTAAGTAAACGACATTCAACATATCAATGTTATACAACACTTCCAAAATATATTTTATATAACTGCAATAAAAAGCAACATTTATTTTGCTTACTATTATTTTATATAGCTGTTAGTTTACTGCTATTTTCTGTAACTGCGATAAAAAGCAGAATTTATTTTGCGTAATTCCTAAGATGAAGTACTCTAATAGCTTGAAAACTATTTTCATGCTTTTTAAAGTGCGCTTTATAACAACTATGAAGTTTAAAAGCAGTTAAAAGTTTCTGACACTCATTGATTATGAATTATCATAACACGAATATTTTAAAAAAAGCAATTGAAATGTTTAAAATAATTATTATTCCATTCCATTTCCTAAATCTTTTAATTTTTGTGTAGCAAAGAATAATTTCTTTATAATTCTGAGATGCATAATCAAAGAAATATAAGTAACACCGTTTTTCATTATTTAGCACTGCTGGATTAATATTATCTAAATTAATGATTGTGCCTTTTAATTACTTACTTATAAATGCTTTTTTTAATTTAAATGAACTTACTTGAAAATATTTAAACTGAAGAAATTATGTCTATCAATTTTAGATAATTAAAACATTTTCTTTTAATTTACTACCACTCCAATGTTTTCTGTATACTTCTGTATACAATGTTTTCTGTATACACGCCAACGTTTTCTGTATACGTACATTTTTATCAACTAAATGAAGAATTAAAAAAAAAAGGATTTCCCACATCAGTCAGTGAAAATTTTTTATAATATCTGAAAAAGTCTAAGAAAAAAATAAATCGTTTCAAAATATTGCATTTTTTATGCCATCTGCATGTTTTGACATGTATTAAGTGGAATGCAATTATCTTTTTCGATTTTCAAAGAATAACTTTTAAAAAATGAAACATATTCGAAATAATCTTATTATTTGGAATACCGGTAGTAGATACCAGTTCAAAGATCAAGTATCAATATTTTACATTTTTTGTTAATTAATTATATTTACTTTCTCATAAACTGAAATACAAAGAATTATTTGGACTTAATTCATTATTTTCATTTCCTTTCCAGATACCTCATGCATAGAAAATTACTTAGGAGTATAATTAAAAGTACACATGGCCTAATTACTACAATTTGTCCAAAGCGATGCTCTTTTCAAAATGGCAACATGCTTTTAGGGTTAAATTCTCTCATGTTCTGGAAGAACAAAGCGAGGTTTCTCACCATTTGTAATAAGTTCACTGAGCTTGAAAATGTTGTGATGTTTAAAGTAGTTTTATATCTAAGTTTTTCATTTTTACTCTTGTGATGAAGTTCAATTTATTATAAGTGAATTGAAATAGAAATGGTTACTAAAAAAGTCTAAAAAAACTTTTACATTTTCAGATGAATTAACACATTATAAAAGGGAAAATTAATAACCAACATTCTAAGGAAGAAAGCATAAATTCTATTGTAGCGACGGAAATGAGAAATAAATCCCGCTCTTCAAACATTCTAGTGCCTTAGATGAATTGTAATCTATGCAAAAAGTTTTACACTAAACCAAAGGGACATACATACTTGATTGCATGTTTTTGTCTGATGAGATGTTGTGAATTTTCATTTTCCATGGGAAAATATACATGTGTATGATTGATTTTTTTCTTATCAATTCTAAGACCAAAATATATTAATTCTATCCTAAAATGTATTAACTTTAAGGTATGCTTGTTTTTTTCTCAATTCTAATTCTTGATAAAATATTTCTTAATATAGAATAATTTTTTTAAATTGTTTGATATATTATCAAATACTATAATATATATAAACTAGCTTATAATTATAAATGCTTCTTTTCATAATAGTATATTATTTCCATACCTATGTTTTAAAATAAATAATGTGGTCTAAAATGCGTTTCTATCGTTCTAAAATGTTTCCATTGTAGCAAAATATTTTTAATCACAGATATTGAAATTTTAATTTTTCTTTAAGATATTGTAAATTTGTTTGGATAGGGTAAATGGAATGAATACAATTTTTTAGCTCACAGAAGTATAAAATTTTTATAAAATGCTTAAACTATCCATTGTCACCTAAAATGATATTAAAAATTAGTTTTGCATCTTGAATAAAACGTAAAACCAATAATGACGAATAAAACAAAAATACTTGATGTTTAATGCCAAAAAAATCATCATCTTTGGAATAACTTTATTGAACTTTGATTGATTAACAGGTGATAACTCATTAATTTTGCATTTTACCATTGTTCAGAATAGTTTTTTTTCAAGTGGCACATCATCATATACGAAGGTTATTGTTCATATAATCGTGATATACCTTTATTTTGTCTTGAGTAGCTCTCTGACAGTATGCTTTCCTCTTGCAAGACGTACAGTGGGTTCCAAAATGAAACTGATGCGTCATAATTAAAAATGTATTACATGAGCATGATTTGATTCAATCACATTAATTGATAATATGATGACCCAAATTAAAAATATCGTTGTCAAATCTTACAATGTGCAGAGAAATTAAAGAAAATATCTGTATTGAACCGTTTTATGAATTTTATGAGATATTTTTCATTGAATTGAAAGAAAGATATCGTATACTGTAATAAATTTTTCCAATAATTTTAAAAAAGATATATTTAGCATTAAAATATCAATAAAAAATAACTCGTGATTTCGAAATGTATTTTATGTATAGAACTATACAGTTTCAAAATATTAAGAAAGTTCCATCAAGATTTGATTTTATTTTGATCTAAATAAGGAGGAAATTTCTAAACACTATAAATTTATTTGTAAAATAGAGAAAATTTATAGTTTATAACGTCATAAACTATGAATACCAAAATTTCAAAAGAGAAAGTCAGAAATTTGAAACAAAATACAAATAATTTCAAATATTATTTTTTTATTAATTTAAGCATAAAAATGACTTTTAAAATATTTCTCATTTGATCCTTCAACAAAATTAGAATGCTCAAATCGAAATAGTTTTCTTTTGTTGTGACTTTAAAATGGATAATAAAAAATGATCTAATATAATTTCATAATAATTAATTTTAGATTATTATAAATATGAATTGTCGTCTGATAAATGAATAGGATTCAGAGAAATCGAAAATAAATTTTTAAAATGTCATTATTTCAAGATTTAATTTTATTTGGAGAGAAATTTAGAAATTTATTTTTACATTTATTCAATATTTTTGGGGTAACTTCAACAACTTAAACCAATTCAATAGAAATGAGAAATATGATAGATCAAAATAATACTCTCATCCAAAACTACATTTTCAGAATTCCTAGAAAACAAAATTTATCTTTTCGCTTAAATACATATTTATTTTTTTCAAACCATTTATCATGATGGAAACATTAAAAAATTCATAATGAAAAAGAAAACATGGTAACTGTTAATAAGCTGACTTTTAATATTTATATAAATCTAATTACATTATTTTCTGAGGGGATTGCTTACATTTACTCAATAATTTCTTCAAAAACATTTCTTCACTGAATTCTCACTTCGAAATCTTCATTATTTAAGGAATCTCAAGTGGCCCCAAAAAACACGGAACACTTTTTGTAAAAGCAAAACTATGTCTCATGAAAGTACAATACGTTTTTTCAGTTGTTGCTTTTTTCATTGTTTAAGCTATTTTTTCAAACAATGTAAGATAAAGAATATTTTTTCGTAGTGCAATTTACGGTGATAAAAAAAGAAAATTGAATCAGTTACATCCAGTTGGAAAAGAAGCTATGCTCTACCTTCTTGTATTTAATTTTCACTTTTCATTGATATTTCTCTTCAAAATTCATCCTCACATGTCATTACTTAGCCCCCAATAACATATTTGCATTTAAAAATATTCTTCCCGAAAATCAAGATCGAATTTATGATATAGAAGGGAATATAGTTACTAGTTAATGGGAAGTATAGTTACTGTTAGTTAAAGTTCGGATCAGGATAGGTGCTGATGAAACATGAAACACATTCGTAATTTTATTGCGATTATTTAAATATAACTTAATTTTGAACAATTTAGAATATGCCATTTTTGGTTGATTTCAGGTTTAATCCTCATTTTAACTAAAAGAATTTTGTCCATTGTATTATACTCTATCGAAAATGTTATAAAAACGTCAAGTGCCAACCAAGAACAACAAATCCCAAATCAAATTACAGGCATTCTATCACATTTTATGAACGATCATCTAACATTTTTATCTAAAACAAAATACCTTAAAATTGAAGAAGCATACCCCCCTTTTAAATTATATTTATTTTATTTCCTGTATCATATTTAAGTAGAAAAAGATTCAACAATCTTGACCTTTATATTTGGAGGTAGTCATGCATTTGGCTTAATCATGACTCTATGCCATACAGAAAGTGCAGTGAGAAAAAATGTGGCTCTGAGCTATTTCCTTTGTCTGACTCGTTAAGTTCGTTGCCTTTGGAGAACTTTTTTGTGTTGTTATAGGCACACCTCTTTATAGGCGCTAAAGAAATGCAGCTTCTTATCCAACTCCATCTTTTTAGGGTTCGTCTTTAAAAGGAAGGAAGGCTCTCTTCTCACTTCTTGCATTTACCGAAATGTCGCAGTAAATTAAGAATGAACTCAAGTCAACGAAAACAAGTCTTGTTTCTTTCGCCAACCATGTTTTCCTAATTTATAATATTAAAGTGAAAATTCAGCTTAGTGGCAATTTTCTTTTCCTTCATTTTCCTTCATTCTTCATTTTTTTTTTCATTTGTGGTTCAACTTTTAAAGTAGATACAGTAGAACCTTTGTATTCTACGCTTTTTACTGAACAGAATACAGTCTGTGCTTTTCCATATTCTCGAGTTTTTATTGTTGAGTGCTTAGAATTCTAATCTTTTCTTGCATGAATCAACAATGTGTTGGAAAAATTGTGGTTAATGAAAATTCTTTATGTATGAACCAAGATTATTGAAAATATTATAAACAAATAATAATTTCTAATATCTTTTTAAGCATTCAAATCTAAATTAGAGTTATATTTTTATTAACTGTTCCAAATTAAACATCATTTTATTGTGAAGAAGTTTAATGATTGAATTTTCATGTTTCACAAATCTATAGTCGCTTTTTCTTCTTTATATGAGTATCTTTAAACTATCAATTAATAATTTCTTATAAGATACATTTTTGATTATTTCAAACTTCAATTAGGTAATTTTAGAATACATGAGACGGATAAAGTAAATCTCAAATGTCTTTTTAATAGGAGAGAGACAAGAGTAACATTATGTCATGTTGTCATTTTTTGAAATCAATAAACATCAAAAGCATCGCATAATTTTTCTATGTTTGTCTTTTCTTTTTTACTTTTCTGCAAGAACGACCGTGTCTGTAAATTAACATTTTCTGAACACTTAATTATTTATTCAAAATGATTTCTTTTGATTGTTGAATAAAATAACTTCTTTTAATACATCTTATGAATGCATTTCTAATCCAAATAAATCTATAATCCTTGCAAAACATTGGTTTTGTATAAATAACTAGGATTTGAAGCGGTTTCCTTTCAAAACAGATTTTCTTAATGGTGGTAAATATTTATGGACTTTCAGTCCACAATACATATTTTCATTTACGCTTATTGTAAATAGCATACACCGGGAGTAAGGTTTTTTTATAAATTCTGGAAGTTTTTGAAAAACAATAGCTACATTTCTAAAATCATGGTTTTCCAAGCGCATTTACAGCAAGACCATAAGTGCTGTTGAAAGAGCAGACAATGCATTCCTGAAGAGTTTTCTTCAAATATTGAATAAAATGGTAGTCTTTCTGATCCACAAAGATTTCGAAGTAATGGCAACATTAGATTTTCCAATGGACTACGTTTCTTCTCTTTTTTTGTTTATTTCGTATCCTTTCACCGTTTTGAGAGATACCACTTTACAAAGAGCGAATTTTAACAGCACTCCCTTACAGCAAAAGTTAGACCTCCTGAATTCCTGAAAGTTTTAAGTACTATTTTATTGGATTATGCATTAGAGATTTCTTTTATCCATAAATTCATCCTGGAATTAAATTTAACAAAATATATATTTAAGAAGTCGTACTAAATGCCTTCTATTATGCTATTTCTGCTATGAAGCATTCGAAGCATTTTTTAAAGGCTTCTAATAAAGTGGGTAAATAGAACACTTTAATTTAGATTTAAATGTTTAATGCCAGGTAATGTTTGGGAAAAACAAGAATTTAATAAGATACATTTAAAAGGAAAAAGAAAATTTAAAAGTGAGAAAAATAAATTTTATTATCTTAATAGGGTGAAATGAAAACTCAAGCATATTGTAATTTAAGGATGACTGCACTGGTGAAAATGTAGAAATAAAATAGCTTTCTAAAAAGAAGCAAAAATGAAATTCTCTATAACCATATTTCTTAAATAAAAGTACATTAGATCAAAAAAGTAGAAAGATAAAGAAAGAGCTTCATTGGCGTTTAGCCTCATACAAAAAAGTTTACATGCATTTCTTCTAAATTGAAATAATCTTAAACAATAAGTTTTTTAGAAGGGATGAAAAATTCAAAACAAAGATAATTCCAAATTCATTTCATATTTAACACTTAGCAATACATCACACCTCCGTTTCTAGAGCTCATGAGGCCTCTATGCGGTTTAGTATAGACTTTATTTTAAAAAGTTACAAATGATAGGTGGATTTTCTGTAAAAATTACACAATAATCAATTGGAAAGAAACAAACAAATGACAAAATAATAACATATAACATAATAAGAAATGATAAAAACTCGATTGAAAATATCTGAAGTGCAATAAAACTGAATGAATGAACATGAGAATGTACTGTATGAGTGAAAAGATAAAACAATTATAAAAATTAAGTACTTCAGAATCTTAAGATTATATTATGAATAAAATTCGAGGAGTATAAAATATTGCAAGGAAACACTTGACAGGGTTCATCCAATTGGAATAATTCTCCACTATCAATTAAAAATTTAATCATGTTTATGATTTTGTTTTTGAAAAAGGAATTATTAAGGACTTTTTTTGTGCCAAAAAAGACGTATCTTATCACAGAAACAGATAACTCTTAATCGATATTGTTCAGGAATGATCCAAAAATCATCACTTGCATTTTGGATAGTGAAATGCTTTGCTATAATCTCTTTAATAAAATTATTCCTTTTGAATATGTAATATAATTAAGTATTTTATTTTGAAGTTGCCGCCTTTGGCAAATAGTTAGTTGGTCGGAAATATTAAAAGATTTTTTCCTCTATGACTGTTATTTTAAAAATGGAGAGTCTATTATTGCTTTTCAGCAATTCCAAATCCTTCGAAAAGATTCTGCTTTCTCACGTAAAACAATTTAACTTTGGTTTAATTTGCTCTGGTACGAGTAAATCTTTAAAAAAATTGTGCATGAATTAATAACGAACCTAAATAAATCTTCTAGAAATCTGAAAACATTTTTATTTAAAATAAGCAATAATAATGGCAATTTATTGTTGGATAAAATATGACAAGCATACTGAGATAAAAAATGATATTTAATTAAAATAAACAGTTTCAAATATTTTTTTGATTTGAGCTGCATCGGCAACTGAATCGTTGCTAGCTAGAACATAGAAACTCCTCTTCGGATTATATATAAGAAAAATGCCGAAGCACAACAATAAATAAACGTTGCAACTTCTTGGGTCCAAAAACGCTATTTAATTTTATATTTAATTTTGAATAAGTGTTTCGTTTTACAATTCACATATTGTTAATTAAAATTAAATTCATTTATTAGAATAGAATCATATTTCATTGTATGATACCAAACATAATACTTTTTAATCCAAAGTGAAAATCAAATAAAGTATCTCTAATAATCTTCAGGCGTGTGATATTTTTCAAGATATTTTACTAAATACAAATGAATTCTGCAAAGATTACATTGACAGAGTGTCTTGCCTGTGATTTTATTCTTATAGCAATTGTAGAAAACAATTAAAAAGGGTTCTTTTTTCCAGGTATACAAGATTCTTATTCTTCGTAATCGCTACAATCATCTTTATTTCCAAGTCCCCTGCGTTCATCCTTCATGGGGATCATCTGACATTATGTTTTTCTTGTTGTAAAAATATGTATTGACCCATTAATATTTACAAGAATAAAATTCGACTGACTAATAAAATTTCACTTTGAATTTGTAAAGAATTTGACCAGAAAATTACCAGAAGATAGATGGCAGCACCGTATTGATGTAGATCAAAAATGTGATGACATCACACCGGTAGTACGTTTGGCAGACGGAGATTTTTTTCGGCGAGAGTCAGCGTGGAGTTGTGCTATGTGATGTTGTGTGGTGTTATATGGTGTTGAAAGTGAAAGGCATTGATGCCTTGTGATGAAGTTATATCTTGTGGATTAAGATAATGGTCGTGGGAATGGATTTACAAATAGTGTAATGTATGAATTTCTTTCGGTTTATATGTTGTGAATGTCTTCAAGTTGTGTGTTTTGTCTGACTGTGATGTTATAAATAAACAAATTTAAAAGACAAATTTGTCCTATTCACTCGGTTGTATTTTCATGACATCACAACTTGTAACTAGTACTTATAAAATTAAATAACATGTGACACTGGTTTGTAATATTTACACAAATAATAAAAAAGATATTAGAATATTGCAACACATTGGAAATTTTAAGCTAAATTAATAATCATATATTCAGCAATAACTTTAGTTCCATGACTACTACATCTAATCGTCGCATGGTATGGCATTAAATACTATCTAGACGTCATTTTTCTATAAGTAGTTAATCTTTATTCAGTACATTCATAAATGAAAGCAAAAATTGCATGGTAATTCATACAATATATATGCACCAGGTAATAGAGATAAAGTATACATATACCCGAAAATGTAGAAAGAAACAAAATTTCAGAAAATCTGCACCTCTATATTCAGAAACATTCTTCATCATTTCAAAGTATAAATGAAAAGATATTTACTTATACGATGTGATATCTATTCATAAAAATGATTAATATTATTCAGTATAAATATTACATGGCTATTTTATGTTCCATATATTCTGTGAAAGTTCTGTGTAAATCTGTCAATAAATTTTTCTTCCGGGACAAATAACTTCCGAATGAAAAAAAAAATCTTGTGTTTCTGAAATGGAACAGAAAATTATAATTCACTTGTTGAATTTCAATTCATATTTATTTTGAACACATTTTAAATAAAAATATTTTTATCTGATACTGATTCACACGTATATTATTTGGTTTGTGAAAATGAACTTTGAAGCTGATTTGAATGCGTGTGGAAAAAGAAAAACGATGCATTATGCATTCAAATTCAATTTTTTTTTAAATCTCAAAGCTAGGGGTTGGAATACTTTGCTTAGATATGAATTTAACAACCAAATTGGTTCTAAAATTGCAAATGTCTGTTTGAAATATACAGCTCTGAGCATGAAATATGTAACTCATTATTCGCCAACTAGTAGTATATTTGGATTCTGGAAAATGGCCGTGTTCCCTTTACGTATGTTATACTTTGGGATAAGACTAAAATCCATACATTAAATTTGGATATCAAGGCATATTTGGATATATGGCAAAAAAGTAAGACTTTTTTTATTTTCACTCTTTATAGCCATGTTTTTGCATTGGTTTGTTGTTATTCAAAACCATTGGTAAAATATCTTGCAAAAATACGTAAGGGGGATGGGTACTGTTCTGTAGGTTCAAGGAAGAAATATTACCGCATTGAAGAAAGACTGTCGAATTTCCATGGTCGAATGGTCATGGCACGGGTCTTGTGATCAAGACACCTGGGTTCGAATCCCGATCGAGGCACTGAGATTAATGGTATATGGAAATACTTTATTCCTTGATTTTTTTGTTTTCCTTTATTTCATGTTCCAGAAGATACTGGACATTTCTTTAGTTTACCAGACAAGTGTTCTGGACTTTTCTTACTGTCTCCAGAAGAGTATTCTGGAACTTTCTCTGCTTATATAAAAGCAGAAGATTTGTCAGTTACTGGATTCGCTCGATTTTCTCAGTTCTGAGTTCAGTTAATAAATTAGCTCTACCTCTTGTGGGTGTCATTGAGTTCTATACTATAGTTCTACGTGACAATATATTATCCAATAGGGTTTTTTTTATTTTTTGTGTAATTTCTGTTCTTCTTCTACATATTTCTTTCTAATGCTGACTGAGAACTGAATACTTTAGAGTGAAATCGCGATACGTTTAAAAAAGATGAAGCTGCATAGGGTTTCAGTGAGACTTTTTCCCGTGGGAGAATTATAATCATATAATTTCGAAACCTTTGGTTTTTGGGGAGACTTTTGGTTGTTTCTATTTATAGATTTATATAAAACTGTTTTTGAGGGTATATCGATAATCCACAGATGCAAGTTAGCCGCTAAAAAATCATATTATTCCAATTCGTTTCACGGTGAAGTAGCATTGTTGAAATTTCGAATTCGGTTTACGATGAAATTTTACACGTAATTTAACACGTACACTTGTATTGCTTATATATTTAGCCGATTACTGAACAAGAAACGAAAAATTCCCGTTACTCGAAAAAGGTAAATAAACTGGAATTGGTATAGCTATTGATGAACTATTGATATAGCCATAAATGATGTATCTAAAAATGAAATTAATAAATAGTATTGTTTTAAATTTATTTGGTATTAGTTAAAGCTTTACTTTTCCTTTTATTTCTTAAGATTTCACCTTCAAGTGCAGTGTAAATATTTATTACGACGTAATAATAATCTTCATTAAACATTCCAAACAAAACTGGCAAGACCTATCTCGAACGTAATGGGTCAAGTTATTCGCCAAACACAAAGCGAATTAAACTCAATGTTATGTATATATATATTTATATATATATATATATATATATATATATATATATATATATATATATTGTATAATAGAGATGTCGAGTGCACGATTTAATTTAAATAACTCAACAATTTCCTGAAAAAACGCAAACGATAATTTAAGGAAATTCTTCTTCTTTTTTACAACTGTGAGCGTTATTTTGTTACACGAGTTCCTTATCAATTTTACGGACAAAGAGAATCTGATGTTCCAGCAGTCTTGTAATTAGGGTTAAGTGCTATTCAGAGTATTTTGTCAATACCAAATGATGATGCAACAAGAGAGATTACCAAGACGCATTCTACACAATCACTTGTAAAGTTCTGCATTTTGCAAATTCTCTAACAGGAGGCATTCCCAGATGTAGATGAAAATTGCTTAAAATATTTTTCTCAAGTAATACACTACAATAACGCATCAAAAATGTTGCACCAAATTTTTTTAATAAATTCAATAACCATGGAAAACGAAAATCCAAATAAGGATTATTTTTAATTTTTTTCAAGAAAACACAAAATCATGTTCAAATATATATGCATACTTTATAATTTTGAAAGTGACATTATCAGTTGAAGAAAAATTGCACGGAATAGTTTTCAATTGCACTTTTCTCTAACGTCATCCATTCTAAAAATCCGATTCAACCTATCAATAACAAAATGTCTGACAAAAGAATAATCGGAAGAAAAATAAGAGAAAGTCGATGAAATAAATCTACCCTAACAAAGGATTTCAAAAAATCAAACCGAGGAAGAAATCAGAATTTAGAGAAAGTATGTAAGTAAAAAAATGCAGAATAAAATGAAAAGTTCGAAATTATAATATTCCAAATGCATGGCAAAAACATTTCGAAACACGATTTTAACTTAATATGTAATTTGAATTGCCTGTTGAAAAGAAATATGTAAAATGGCTTATCGAGAAATAGCAAAATCTGAAAACGATAAATTTATTAAAAACAAAATAAATCGAAAGAATGTGGCATCTACAAAATGAATATAAAACCGATTATCCAATTCCTTAGGTAAATGAATCGGATCAGAAACCAAATTGAAGTGTAGGTTTTCTTATTAGTGAAACAATAGGGATAGAGAACAGAATAAGGATATTATTAGACTTTTCTGTATCTAGTTAGTCTCTTTAGAGAAAGGCAGTATTTCCTAAATATTCTTACACTTGATTTGCATGTTGTTAACTGCTTTTTCTTAAAAGTTAACAACTTTTTTTGTTTTTTTTTAATATTTTTCAACTTGAAACAAACATATTCTACAAAAAGAAATCATTAAAATATTAAAGGAAGATCTATATATAAAAAATGATTTCAAATTATTTCGAAATGGCAGATAATTAGTTTTACAAGTCATAATGATACAAGAAGAGGTTCTACAATTTCAATATGGTATTTTCAGTCCAAGAAAAATATATTCGGAGCGGATTTCAATTGAATTTTTCTTTACGTCGCCCGTTGTAAAAATCGAATCGTAACTATCAATAAAAATATGTCCTTTAAAGAAAAACTAAAATAAAATAAAAATCAATGACAGAAATTTTTCCAATCAAAAAGTTTTCAGAAAATCAAAGCGAAGCAAAGAGTCAGAATTTGGAAAATAAATATAAGCTAAAAAATTTCAATAAAATAATATTAACGATTTGTCAAATACGCGATAAATACAGTTCGAAACGAAGATTTACTCCAATATATAATTTAAGAAGACGTTTGCTGAAAAATATACAAAGAGCCGAAGACAAAGTGATTAAAAACTATGCAAAGCGAAACATATACGGCTTTGAAACAATGCATTTAAAACTGAAATTTGTAGTTTCCCTATTAAATGAATTTAAATCAGATATAAATTTGGGAAGAAAATTCTTTCTATATAGGAAATGAGAACGAAAAGGGAACAAAAAGGGGTTAGATTCGTCTTTTCTCATGCCTGGAATTCATTCAATTTTCGCCTCTTCTGAGAAGTAAAAGGAATTACGTTATATTCTCTCAATTATTTCGAAAGACACGAGAAGTGTCATAATAAAATCAGTAAAATCAAACGAATTTTATCATACATTCTATAATAATTCAGATTATTTTACAAATGATAGAGCTACTTTTCAGGATTTAAAAACCTTAATTTTATATAAAAATTTGTAATTATAGTAAAATAATAACATAGTTGAAACTTCTATTTATCAAACTTGAAAAATTCTAAAAAAAATTCCATATATAAAAATCTCTATATATTGAAATGCATATTGCATTATCACTTTGTTAATAATAGAAATTACGCTTTGCTATTTTTTTAGGGTCAAAGGTGATTTAAGAAAATTAAAATGTTTTTTTAAAATACATAAAGGATATTTTGCAAAATTATTGATTCTATTCTTATCGGAATTTCGTACTCTTTTTAGTATTCAATTTTTATCCCATTTTATACTTCGGTATTAAATTCACTACCTTTTTCCACATTTAAAGAGTTCCGATTAGAAGCCATGCTCATTGCAAGAAATCTAAAGCTAAAATAAGTTATAACTTCTTAAGTTAGGGATCTTATTTATAAAAAAAGAAGCTAAAAATAAATGTGACTCACCGGCAGCTGTTCCCTACTATTTTTGCAAACAAGACACTGCCTTTCAAAAATTTCAATTACCATAAAAATCAGCAAATATTCTCATGATTTAATTTTTATATTTTCTTGTGAACAAAATCAGTATTCGATTTTTGACCTTAAAGGCATATACATGATTTCATTTGGAAATTGTCTGTCTGATATATAGAAATTTGGTATGATTTGTATAGAGAAACTATTCTTTTTTAGAAAATCCAAGATTATTGAAAATATCTCGATATTATTTTTAAGTTCGATATACAAAAGTAACCGCAGTATTTTGCCAAAAAATAATTTTTTTAATTATACATAAATTTTCTATTTTCTTTGAAAGATATTAATAATTCTAATAATAAAATTTCTGACGATACCAATCATTATCGAATGACAAAAAAATACTCGCGATCTAAATAGTGATGGTACAAATAGTTGGAAAAAATTAGATCGCAAAAAGCATCATGTAAATAAAACGAACTGTCTTCATTAAAAATATTTTGACTGATATTAGTATTTATAAATTCCACATGCAAATGTAAATATTATAATGCTCTAAAATTATTTATGGTTATAAATACTCATTAAATTTAAATAATTCCTTATTTTTAGCGAAATTACTTTTAAGTTAAAATTATCTAAAATGGATAAATACCAAATAGTAAATGTCTTAAATATGCACAAAATTCTGGAATGTTAAGTTTTCTTTTTTCATTTTATGGATCTCAAAAACTACTCGTGAATTAAATAAATGCTGAATACTACTTCGAAAGATGTGGAATTAATTTCAATATCGTGATAATCCCATTGAAAATGAAGCTCTCATAAAATAAGTTTCCTTTTACAATCGTACAATTACAAATATGTAACAGTTGCATTACTCTATCTTCTCTTTTGGATAATAGATGGCGATGCCTGATTT
The DNA here is from genome assembly GCA_026543865.1 of Argiope aurantia. Taxonomy (NCBI): domain Eukaryota; kingdom Metazoa; phylum Arthropoda; class Arachnida; order Araneae; family Araneidae; genus Argiope; species Argiope aurantia. Next base: position 17,881 of record JAPMOR010069492.1, on the reverse strand, counting down.
CGTACGCATCCCACAGTGCATTGCGATTGTTATTATAATGAGTTGAGATGCTGTTCTATTGAGGTGCGCGCATTAATGTCTTGTTTTGTCGCACATGTTTGTGTTTGTTTTGTGTGAAATGTGATTATTAAAGAAATGTTTCCTTCCAATACCAGGATCATAATAATCTTCATGCCTCCACAATTGAAGTTTATTCCTTTTATCAAATTCTTAATATTAAAATTTGATATCATCAAATGTCAGTAAGTGATATCAGTAAATCAGTAAATGATAAGAATGCTGTTATCAAATAAATATTCAAGGTTTAAATAAATTATATATTTTTTGACCAGTTAGGAATTAATCAGCAAGAAAATGAAAACCAAAAAAAAAATCAATTATGGAAAATTTATATAACAAAAGATTTATATATAGGGTAGTTATAATTAAACTACCCCTATAAACAGCATCCTGCAACGCAAACGGATAAATGGATTGTAACGAAATTTGGTATATAGACTATACACGAGATGCACTCTCGGAATTTTGGGGGAAAAAATTTAGTTTCACAATGTCCGCCAAACGGCGTCTTTTCCGGAAAAACATTAATTTTAACACAATTATTGAACAAACGGAATACAGAAACAATATTAATAATCCAGAAGAGGAATTATGAGTAAAAAAATGCAAAACCGGGAAAAGCTGTCAGTTCTAGGAAAAAAAAATGTCGAGAATTTGCATGCTTGCGAAGAAGAGGTACCTTCATGTAAACCAGATCAGGGTAACAAGCGTTTGCAGTCATTTTCATGTTTTATGTCGATATTTCCGGCTCTAATGATGACGGTATCTTATTGTGACGGTGTTTTTGTTTGTTTGTAATAATGGCACTTGCCACGGACAAGCCCCGCCGTCAGAGACAGCCGAATTTAAGCCTGAGAGGGTGCGTCTCTTGTTTCTATAGTAGCGCCAACTAGGGCCAAGAGTACGACTTAGCTACTCACGCATCACTCATTCGCTTGCACAACCCCTTTTTACAGGAGGGCACATTCACACCTCTCACAGATAGAACAACGAAAGAACAACCATGCCCAAACCGGGACTCGAACCCGGGACGCCCAGATCACAAGGAAGACGCGCTACCCCAATGCCAGGACGCCGGCTTGCGACGGTGTTGCAGCGTTTAATGACTTACAGAACTCGATAACACTTCATGTGTGAATCATCACAACTGATCAGTTATGATCTGCTGTTGAACACACTATCCCCTAGTAGGGAACTTTTGCGGGTGAATGGGGGTGGGCACATGGACACCTTTCCCTACATCATCCTGGACACGATTGACAATTATGCCTCTTGTTCAATTTCGTACTAATCTGTTCTGCAAACTGAACTGATTTTTTCCCTCATACAGCGTATTGTTACTTTTTCCCTTACCTTTACATAATGATAGTAACAACAACAAGCTGATCAGAAATTAATCAATAAATATTAATATTGTTTCTGTATTCTGCTTTGGTCGTTTAATGTGTTAAAATTAATGTTTTTCCGGAAAAGGAGCCTTCTAATGAACATTTTGGAACTAAATTTTTTTTTCCAAATTCCTTGAGAGCATCTCATGTACAGTCTATATACCAAATTTCGTTGCAATCCAGTCCCCCGTTTGCGTTTGTATGATATTTTCTATAGGGGAAGATTAATTATAACCATCCTGTGTAATGAAAAATTTAATTGCTTTCATGCAGTTTCATGAAATCTTTGGAAACAAATTCAAAGGGCATTGATTCATGACATAGGATTACTCATAGAAAAAACAATTTATTTTAATAATTTCCAAGCCTTCACTACGTTTTGAAGACTTATGCATATAAATTAAATAACTAAAAATGGGTCGAATTTCTTTAAGAAGCTCTAAATATCTCCAGTTAAAATACTTAACATTTCCCCATAAAAAATATCATGACTAATATAAAAATTTATCAGCTAAATATTTTTTTCAGAATTTGTCTGGAGAGAGAAAAAAAAATCTTCGCGAATTCACAGTTAGAGTAATCTTGTTATATGTGAGGGAGAACAAAAAAAAGCAAAACCCAGTGAGCGCATGAAAATAAATTTTGTTTTTCATGCGCAATTTTATCTCAAGCGTTTAAGTTATATATTATTTATTTATATGGTTTAAAAGAAGAAGATAACAGAAAATCAACTGATATATTTTTTTTAACTTTTTAAGATGAGAAAATGAAGACGCTTTTTCTTCATTCAAGATAAAGGGATGGTTTTCGTTTAAAGCTCAGGAAAATTTTTTGCAACTATCTATTTTATAAGTTATAATATTCGGAGCATTTACTTATTTCTCTGGATAAAAATAAAATTTTGTTTTTCATGCGCAATTTTATCACAAGCGTTTAAGTTATATATTATTTATTTATATAGTTTAATAGAAGAAAGTAACAGAAAATCAACTGATATTTTTTTTTAACTTTTTAAGATGAGAAAATAAAGACGCTTTTTCTTCATTCAAGATAAAGGGATGGTTTTCGTTTAAAGCTCAGGAAAATTTTTTGCAACTATCTATTTTATAAGTTATAATATTCGGAGCATTTACTTATTTTTCTGGATAAAGATTATTATGCTATGTTATGATATTTTGGACACCAAAATAATCTTGGTATATAAATGCAATAAAATGCATTAATTTAAGCGTATAAAACACAAGAGTTCAGAAAACAGTTTCTGTACATGAATATATTTACAAAAAAAAAAAATCCTGATATCTATTAATATTTAAAATAGAATTTCTCTATTCCAAATTATTTAATTTCCACGTATATAGTGATACAATAAAGATTGAATTTAATTAATTGAAACATTATTTGATATATAGCTTTATAAATCTGATTACAGTTAATAATTAAATTTTGAACAGGGATATTCTGGTTGATTGGGTGTTGGATTTGCGTCCCTTGGGTTGCGAGTTCGAACCCCACAGGCCGAAGACTCCTCGTGTGTGTGGTGGCTGGCGCACGTATAAATCCGTCGTGGTCACAAACTCCTTCATGGCGAGAGTACTGGGAGTACTGGAATAGGGGTGATCGTTCTCTGATTCTAAATTACGATTTGTGGATGAGTGGATGAAATACTTAAACGAAGTCCACCCCTAAAAAAGGCTGTGACGTATTTGTAGCTAAGTCGTACCCTTTGCCCTAGATGGTGCTTCTGAAAAACAAGGGATGCACCCTTAGCTTAAAATCATTGACTTCTAAAGTCAGTGGGCTAGTCTATGACAAGTACCATTAGAAACAACAATCAAATCTTTTTAATTATAGTGATAATATATCCATATTTATTTTTTATTGATTTAAAAGATTATAAAAAAAGATATTGTGAAGGTCTCAAATGCTTGAAACTATTTATGCATATGTCATATTGCAATATATTCAAAGGTTATAATAACGATTTATGACTTACTGCCTTCCATGTTTATTCAGGTTTGAGTATTGCTATTAAAAACCTTAAAATTTCCTTAACTTAAAATCTTTATTTCGACTTTTTTTTTTTATCTAGAAGCCTGTCCAAAAGCATTTTTTATTTTAGAAAGATAGAAAATAGAGATAAATATTTTGATTTTAAAAAAGTAAAACGTTGTTATAGCAGAATCTTTTCTGAAATAAGCATAGTTCCAGAAAGCTGTTTTTCGGACTCAGGAAATTCTGTGATGTGGAGATTTATCAAAGTCTCGAGTACGAAATATGTTAATGATTGTAATATTTTCTCTTTATAATATTTTGTATATGTGAAAGCAAAAAGATATGCTAGATTCGTTCAAATGAACGCTTTGGTTCATATTCAAAACTAGTAAACTTTAAGTTTCTTTGCCAGAGATATGGTTATCTCTAAATTCATTTAAGTCCTTTAGAATAACTTCATATACATGATACCTTGAAAGTAATAGAAATTTAATTGTGTTACTTAAGTTTTGTTTATTATGTATATGAACCTTTCTAATGGATGCCAACTCCTTAGCATCGCTATAAAAAAGTGCAAATATTCTGTTCATCTACCTTCTAAACCTCAAGCTTCTATAATTTTATTTTTTTTATCCGTCTCGCAAAACTGCAGAGATATTAAACAAAGTCATTATTCTTTAACTTTCAACCATGGAAGAAAATCACTCTGTCAAATACTTGATGAGACAATGAAAATTATTAAAATTTCAGGGCAAGAATGTGATATATTATTAGAAATCAGGAAAAAAATGTTTAAAAGGTATCATTAAAAAGGGATTTTCTCTAATTTTGTAACAATGTAAAATTAACTTTTGAGCAATAATCTTATCTCGAAAAAATGCCAAAATTCAGCTCAATTTTGGCGTCAGCAAAACATCATATTCAAGATACAAAGGAAGGTATCTCAAAAAAATGCCAAAATTCAGCTCAATTTTAGCGTCAGCAAAACATCATATTCAAGATACAAAGAAAGGTATCTCAAAAAAATGCCAAACTTCAGCTTAATTTTGGCTTTAGCAAAACATCATATTCAAGATACAAAGGAAGGTATCTCAAAAAAATGTCAAAATTCAGCTTAATTTTGGCGTCAGTAAAACATCATATTCAAAATACAAAGGAAGGTATCTCAAAAAATGTCAAAATTCAGCTTAATTTTGGCGTCAGTAAAACATCATATTCAAGATACAAAGGAAGGTATCTCAAAAAAATGCCAAAATTCAGCTTAATTTTGGTGTCAGCAAAACATCATATTCAAGATGCAAAGGAAGGTATTCTTTTGCATCAGATTCACAATAAGATTTGTGATAGAAGTAATTAGTTTAAATATATCGTACTAGTACTAACTTTATTTTAATCATTTTTTATTCTCATAATTTAATATAAAAGGTTCTTTGTTTTCCGCTTGAGAAGAAAAAAATTAAAAAAATCGAATCCAAATTTGGTCCTCATCATATAAATTTACAATTTAAAAAAATATTTAATATGACATTTGTACCTTCTTTTACCTAATCCATTCCTTTTAAATTTTTTCTGCTATGATTTATATCTCAAAATGACTGAATTAATTTTAAAAATTTAATTTCCTATCAGTATATTCATTTCGGCTATTAATTTCTCTTTAATTTTTAATTATGATAACTTATCCTTTCTTTGGTTTAAATTTTATCCATGAGCAGGTTCCTGAAACTAAATGATTCATTAGCACATGAACCAAAGGATTAATAAATAATACGTGAAAATCCAACTGTCAAAAACTGACATTCTTAATTTATTAATGAATGCTACCTCAAAATATAATTATCCATTTACAGTCAAACTTCATTTAATGAGTACATCGCATAGCCTACTGAATATCATAACAGGCAAAATAAAATGCAAAGTGGCTCGTTTAACGAGCACTGTTTCGCAGAACGGTTGGCGAGAAGACACCTTTGCAACACATGCTGGATTGATTTGTATTATTCTGTGATGAGCGCTTATTTGAAGAGAATGCTTAAACCTACATGGAATTGTAAATGAAGAAAAGATGGCACTGAGAAAGTTGAAGAAAACATGCCATGAAGAAACTCCGTGAAGTTTGGAAAAGTGCTTTAATCTATCAGATTTTGTCTCTGGCTAAATTTATGGGACAAGAAATGAATAACAATGATATCGATGAGCTGGTGGAAGAAAATAGTCAGAACTACTGAAAAGCATATGGACCTGCATTTTGTGTCACAGTATAAAGATGCGGAGGAGATTTGGTCAGCATATGAAGAAATAATAGACTCTACATAGCCAGTGAAATAAGGAAGATACTGAAAGCATGAAAAACTATTGCATTGTATATTGAGAAGCATCACATTGTAAAGGTAGTACGTGCGATAAACTCATTTAAAGATAATACTGTGACTCATTTTCTTCAAATTTGGAAGTGTAGCTAATGATAAAAAGAGAATTTTCTTATAAATATAGCTTGCATTATAAATGATAAATCTTATTATTATAATTTTTTTGAATATTCTATTTTGGAATAGAACGCATTGTTCTATTTTGCATGAATTTCTATGGAAAGTATTGTTTCGATTAGCGATTGTTACGCGTTAAGAATAAGATTCGAGAACGAATTATAATTGTTGAGAGAGTCTTCACTGTATAATTATTTTAAAGGTCATCTACTCGCCACATCAGAACGCTATAGCATCACTCTTCTAGTAACTTGATTTATATTTCTTTTTTGAGAGTTCTCGATTTAAATCAAGAAATGCAAGAAAGGTTTACGTCAATTTGGCTTCATTTCACAACTTCTCTGCCAAGCGGTGTGCTTATAATCAACTGCTAAGTTGTCCCCTACACTTTCAAGCACAATTAGTAGAAAGACAACTTTCAAGCACGCTTTATTTAGAAAAGATAACAAAGTAATTTAAGCAAGCATTTAATTCCAAAGGAGAAGGAAAATGGGTTAACCTCTTTAACGCTAATAACGCAATGCAGTCCTTTAGCGGAAGCTTTTTAATAAACAGATGATAAAGAGATGGGCAGGGAAAATGAGCTGTTGTGCTTTATGTAGGTTTGCTTTCTCTCCAAGAGTTGAAAAGGGCAGCAGAGTTTGGTGTTTCCACTGAATACTAGGAATGCGATGCGCATTCATTCATTAGTTAAAAGCATTACTCTAGATCCACTGAACTCATACCTCTATTGAGGATTTCGTTTATTGAATATGATCGGGGGATTTGAAAAGCCTGCTATATTAGAATAGTAAGTGCTGAATATATTTTATGATTTCCGGGTGGATCCTAGCACAGCCCACCTCTTGGCATCTTTTTGAATTCTCGCCAAACGAGTGGCGATAACGTCGCCAATGTAACAACCTAGACGGATTTATTTTTATTTTATTATATTTTATTTATTATCTTTTTGAATTTTCGCCAAAACTCAATTATTAGTCATCTTGGCTAGATTTGAAATAAGTCGCCAAGAGGTGGGCCCATCTAGGATTTTACCATGATTTCCTTTGCAGTGTTGCTAAAGACAACGATATTCAGTTTGAAAACCATATGAACAAAATAATTTAAAAAGTTAATTAATGCAGAAATGTTATTAACTGAAAAGCTGTGCAAAAATGTAAGATTGTATGAATAGTTATTTAAATAACTCTTCACTGAAGATATAGATTATTCGTATTAGGTAATTGAAATTAATTTTAGATGTTGGATTTTCTCAATTATTCTTACAATGAAAGCAGAAATGATTTAAAATAAACTATTAATCTCATGCATAAGGATATAAGCTGAAAAGTAATTATATAAACAATAAAAAAATGGTCTTATATAAGTGTATGCTATATTCTTCGACGTGTAGATGATTCTTCATTCCTTATAGTTATTGTAATCAGTTATTTTTTAAAAAATTAATTAGTTATTATTAAAATTAATTAGTTGTAATTTTATTGTTAAATGTTATATTTTGTTTTCGCGCTCACATAAACAAACTGAAAAAATAAATATAAAATGGAAACATTTCACTTTTTAGGACTCGAATATTAAAACAATAGAATATGGGCACAAAGAAAAAATATTCGTTTGAAAGTCATTTTAGAAAAGTTCTTAAGAATGAAAAATTTGCTGGGAGTTTACATTGTTTCCTATATAGAATCAATTCATTCACTGATGTCAAATTCCATAAATTGCAGAACTCCGTCAAAGGAGATTCTGGAAGGAATAATAAATACACCCTTCATGAGTGCAGTATTGCGTTTCTAAATTGAGAAATCTTATCTAATAAATTCTAACCTGTTTTTTTTATTGTAAATAGAGCAATCATTCAATCTATACAAATAGTATACTTTTTGACACAAGCCATGTCTCTTTTATTTATTTTTGTATTATAAAAATTGACAATTTAATAATAAAAATCTAATTATTAATTTTATCTGTTATAAATAGTTTCTAGATCTTAATTAGAAACTAGAGTGATGGTTAATTTTCACCATATCAACACAAGATATTGTACGATATATCCACGATATTCTTCGATATTCTGAATTCCGGACAATATCGTAACAAAGGTGTTAAACAATTTGTGCTAATATGGCATTTTATTTCTTTGTATATAAAAAAAAATAATTAAGACTAAACATTAGCACAATTAAACATTATTTAGAAGCATCTCAACAATATTAAAGTTTTTATTATATTCGTGATTTTTGTTTCTTTGGAAAATCAAAATATACTAGATTCTCCATTATTTTGCAAATATATCTTTAAATTATTTTATCGTAAAATATATACTACTAGATGGCAGCACATCAGTGCCTACAAGCACTAAACGGAAGGCTGGTTTAATCATTTTGTGATAAAATGTGATATTCTGAGCTACTATATAGAGAAGATTTATTTTAATTTAATTTAATTTTAGTACTTAGATTATTCTTGGTACGTTATTTTAGATTCATTATGATGCGAAAATGACCGTAAAAGTAACACGATCTCAAATTGGCTTGTATATTCTTGATGAATCAATTCCTGAATTAAAATGTGGAAAATTGTCATCATTTCATATGTCTCTTAGATTTTTTTATATCATCGGCTTGAATTGAAGGTGATCATAAGAAAAACATCAACTGTTTCCCTTAGAGAAATAACAAAATTGTGACAAAGAAGAAGAATCCCAATAAAAGGTAAGTAAAACTGTCAAATAAAGCTTGAAAAGTTATACCAAGAGTGGCAGTTTTTTGGAAAACAAAGCTCGAAATGTACCTGTTCAGCAAACTAAGAAATCAGCTTTTTGTTCTAAATTGGGAGATCTTTTCGATGTTGCTCATGTTGATGTCTTAAGCAATGCAAGTGCAGTGTTGTAAGAAGACAGGACTTTCAATAGCACAGGGACAGAAAGAAGGTGTGAATCAATGATAAGAGTTGATAAAACGCTATAAGAAAAGAAAAGTTTCTCCTTAGGAGGATGAAAGGTAAACATCCAAAAGTAACAAAAGATAATTAGAAGAAGAATGTAAGAATACAGGACTTTCAATAGCACAGAGACAAAAGAAGGTGTGAATCAAAGATAAGAGTTGATAAAACGCTATAAGAAAAGAAAAGTTTCTCCTTAGAAGGATGAAAGGTAAACAGCCAAAAGTAACAAAAGATAATTAGAGAGTTAGAAGATTCTGTAGTTGAACTTGAATCATATCCTGAAACAGATAACAACACAGCTTCAGCATAAGAAAGTACAAAAAAAAATGGAAATCAAGGGGGAAACACACAAAGGACAGAAAAGAAAACGGGAACTAAAAAAGAAAGAAAAAATTTCTACAGTCACACTGCATCTTGCAATAACTTTGAATTGGACAAAAGTGTCAGACCAAAACGCTGTTTATGTTTTAGGGGAAAACATCAAAGTTAAGATTCAATAAATTGACGAATTTTCGATAAGTAGAGGCATAATTCGAGGCCAGAGAATAGAGCCTAAGAGCTCAGAAATCTAGAGGTATAAAGGCAAAGATTCAGCCTAACATGCCTTCTGTTAGAGAGCAATTAATACTTGACCTTATTTGAAAAATAAAATGAATTGCCTGCCTGATTCAGCTTCTGAAAAAGAAATTTATCAGCTACTTGCAGTTGTCAAGTTTCCATATAGAACAATATAGATACAGGCTGCATGTATCTCTGAAGATATTGAAAACTGAAGCATATTAAACAATACATGTGCTATGTGTCCTAATACAAAAAAGTTTAAATGTAAACCATAACACTGACATGTGTGTTTTCCTAGAGTGTTTCCAAAAACATGAAAGAGAGATTTTATCACTAGCATGAAGGCATCATGTGAAGGAATAGATTTGATGTTCCATGCTTGGAGTGTGAAAGGGAACCACATCTTCTTTCGAAGTTCTCCTATGCAATCAATTCAAATGATATTGAAACTGATTAGTTTGAAACTTGAGTTGCGATTGAATTGCTAGTTGCTAAACTCATGAAGGATATGCAAGTCGATACCACTTATTGCCACTGGAAATTGACAGATACCATAATTAATCCAAAAATTACCGTTGATTAAGGGGACAGTCTCACAGCCAGGTGAAATGATTATAAAAATTTGTAAAACGTGTTCTTAATTTTTAGAGTTATCACTATCAGAGGGACAGAGGTCATTGTCTGAAAAGATTATGTAACTTTTATCCATGCTTCTTGTTCGTTGGATGTCGAAATGTATATACAATCTAAAGATCTGGATGTTTAAGTTTTCGTTTAAACTTACATTCAATGAAAAGGAAGGATTTACAGTTTTATGTATTTTTATTGTACGTGTATACATGAAAATGTAGATCTCTGCACTCTGAGGTTCAAATGATCCATATAACCATCTGTTCCTTTTGAAGTCGTTGATCAAATATTCCTCTATTAATTCAAGAACCTCAGAGTGAATAGCACATAAATTATCTAGCACTTTATAGTCATTTCTTTGAGTTTTTTGATAACCGTGTCAGTAAATCTACCAAAACACGAATGACGAGTGCCATGAAGGAACAGACTCTAAGCATTATCCTTCAATCATTCGAAATAGTCAAATAAAGTCATTTGCCCTTTAATCATGACAATCAAATTTATGCCACTGTTATAAACGTTATATTTCTCAGTAGGTTGTTTTTCAATTACTCCAAATTCAGTGCAGGACAGAAGAAATTACAAACATGCTAAAGAAATCATGCTGATCATGAAGTAGCAATTATTCAGGATTACATTGGTCTGAAATCTAATAATCAAATTCTGCTACAATTTTTATTACATGTTGCAAAGAAAGACTTCAGAATGTACCCGTATGTAAAAAAAATGGCAGTGCCAGGGACTTTATCTCAATGAATATATATGTTGCACAAATCGGCAGCTCATATTTCTTTATGAAGTTTCTTCATTATAGCAAACTTTTGTCACTTGAGCTACTTCTAAAAACTCTTTCCTTTCAAATTACACATTTAGTGACTTTTATCAAAAGAAACAAATTAGGAGTTAAGACATACTAAAATTTTAATATATATATTTTTAATGCAAATAAAAATCACCATTGTAGATATCCCCATATTCTCTTTCATATACTTCGAAGTATTCCTCGTATATACTTTTCATGTTTTATAATGACCAGTTTAAAGTAATAAAATTCGTTTATTTAATTATTTTTAGCAATATCTAGTGTTATATTCAAAGCCATTTTATTAATACAAAATATCCGAATGCTGGCTTTCATTTTTCTTTCAAAAACTATGACAAAAATTATTTATTTTTTTAGTTTCTAAGATGGATTACTCTAAGAGTTTGAAAACTTCTTCTTATGTTTTTAAATGTTTGGTTGATAACAATTGTTGAATTTAGTAGAGATTATGTTTATAAATTATTAATTAAATAGATATTTCTTAACGCAAATATCTAAATTCACCTGGTAAAAGTGAACAAAATAACTATCATTTCATCCCATTTTCGAAGTCATTTAACTTGTTGTACAACTTTTAATAATTAATTTTCTGTTCAGAAACATTTAACTAAACAAATATAAATAGCATTGTTTTCCATTTATTTAACAATTTTAAATTAAAATATGCTTTTATTTTTAGTTTAAAGGGTCTCTTGCTTGAGAATATTTAAACTAAAGAAAAAATCAATTACTAACACCAAAAGCATTTTAAGTTAAAATAGCATTCATCCATAACCAGATTTTTCAAAATTAAAGAAACAGTTTTGAACAACTTAGACAAATATTTTTATATCATTATCTGGCGGAATCTCAGAAGAAAATAAACTGCGCTTTAATTCTATTAAGTATTTTCATAAAAGCTTCAGGTTTTAATCTGAAATATTAAGAAATGAGCAGACGTTTATATTTTATATTTATTTATCCCCTTGATATTTAACACTAAGTTCAAATACATATTAAAAACATGGTTTTCTCCTATGAAAACCATTAGCGTCCCAATTACTTACGACTTTCTTACAAATCCGAAAAGAGAGAAAACTAGCTAGATTTAATTACTTAGACTTAAATTCATTATTTTGCTTTCCTTTCCAGGTACTGCCTGCGTAGAAACTAATTTGGGAGTGTAATTAAAAGTTCTGATGGCCTAATTACTCCAGTTTGTCCAAAGCGATGACCTTTTCAAGATGGTGACTTGCAGTTAGGGTTAAGCTGTCGCACGGTCTGGGAGAACAGAGTGAGTTTCCCGCCATTTATAATAAAGTCACTGAAAGCGACATAATACGACATTTAAAGTAGCTTCCTTTACGAGTTTATCATTTTTTCTCTTGTAGTGGAGTTTAAATTATTCTCGGTGTATAGAAATCGACCTGATGTGAGTGATTATGAAAATAAAAGTGGGAAACATTTATCATTCTCGGATGAATTAACACATCATCAAAATTATAAAAAAATAATCAATATTCGAAAGAAAAGGAAACTGAATCTGCTGGCCGTTGCAGAAATCAAAAATTCATTCAGCTCTTTAAAAATTCAAATGTTCTTGAATCAATTGTATGTTAAGCCCAAAACTGCCGTAATCAAGATTTTTTTCCCTAGTTTATTTGTAGAATTTTTGGCATTGATAAGAATTTATGACTTTTCATTTTTGTGGGAATGCGAAATTCGTTTTTCTTGATTCTGGATGCGTCAAAATAGTTAAATTCGAAGATGTCGAATATAATTTAAACTAGTTCATTTCAAATTCATGATATATGTTTCTTTAACTAAAAGAACACTTTGCATAAAAACGTTTTCAATATACCATATTGTTATATATATTATATTTTTTAATGTATAATAGCTTTTTCTCATAATAAATTGTTGCTTCAAGAATTATTTTAAGGAATTAGATTTTCTCTGTAAAATATTTGCACTATTAACATTTTTTTTTATTTACAAGCATTGGCTCTAAATAGATTAAATATTTATAAATTTTTATAAAATTTTCTACTTTTAAATATTAATGACACAAATCACGTAAAAACATTCTTTGGGTTTTTAATGATAGTTTAAAATATCAAAGTGAATAAGTGTTTACACTATCGAATTAATGAATCAAGAATATTGATTGGTTTTAGAAAATCTAAAAATTAATCATTCGTTCACTAAGCTTATTATTAGTATAGGAGAAATAAAATTAAAATTTATTGTCAAACAAAACATTATTTAGATACACAAAGTTAAATATAACATTATTTAGATTTAACATAATAACATATGAAATATTTTATATTTAATGTCAAAATATGAACATCCTTGAGAATGTGATACCTGGAAATTACCTCAGATATAAAGAGGCAGCTTATTCGAAAATAAATCTAATGTCTGTATGGATTGATGAGCATTAAAGGCTACAGGGATAAGTGTATATATCTTTATTTGAAATTTTACATTCCTGCTCGTTGGTTATTCTTTTCATTGGCCTGATGCTCATAATATTTTTCTTTTACATGGCATAAAATTAGATTCAAAAGACATTGTTCATATAATCATAATTCGACTTTATTTTATTTTGAGCGGCACTCTAGCAGCACACTCTGCAGCTCTAGGTACAATGCACAATTGGTTCAGAATAAAAATGCTGCGTTAAACTTAATGTTTTACATCCGTAAATTTGATTAAATCATGTTATCCAAATTAGGAACATCAAGGATTGTTGTATTTTTTTTTTTTGTAATACAGCTAATTCGTTCCCTCTAATATCTACTTTGAATCCTTTCATATGGTATTATTTCAAAATTTGTAGTTGATTTTTTTTAATAAAATCTAAATATTTTATTTTGTTATTAATTTTACCAATAACAATGACAAAGATATATTTTTATAAATATTTACTCAACAGTACATACCTTTATAAGGAATGTTCAGTTATTTCCTTATTCTATTTTCTGTTGAGATTTCTAAAATATATTTTATGCAGAATTCTTAAAATAAGGAAACTACTTTTGTTTCCTTATTCTATTTTCTGTTGAGATTTCTAAAATATATTTTATACAGAGTTCTTAAAATAAGGAAACTACTTTTGTTTCCTTATTCTATTTTCGGTAGGGTTTCTGAAATATATTTTATGCAAAGTTGTTAAAATAAGGACTTTACTTTTGTGCCATTATTCTATTTTCTGTGTGGTTGATGCTTTTTTTCTATTTTTTGTTGTAACGTACTAAATTGCTTCGAAATATTCGCAATACGTTGCAAGATATTTTACGCGTTTTTGGTCAAATTATGCAGAAAAGTTCTTGATGCGTGGTTAGTAAGAAGGTAAAACTAAATCTCTGCAACAACGCATTACGAATCACAAAATTTCTTATAAAATATATCACAATAAAATTGATTTCTATACAAATACTTACACTAAATGTGAAAAATATCATTATTTCAAGTCATAAATATGATTTCTTAATTAATCAGTTGATGATAACAAATCAAAAATAATTTGTTCTTAGCTATTGTCATTTATAAGATTAAAAGCCGGCGACCTGGCATAGGGGTAGCGCGTCTTCCCCGTGATCTGGGCATCCCGGTTTGGGTATGGTTGTTCTTCCCCTGTTCTATCTGTGATATATGTGAATGTGCCCTCCTGTAAAAAGGGGTTGTGCAAGCGAATGAGGGATGCGTGAGTAGCAAATTTGTACTTTTGGCAGTAGTTGGAGCTACTACAAAAACAAGAGATGCTCCCCCACCGGCTTAAATCGCTGTCTTCGTAACAGTGGGCTTGTCCATGGCAAGTGGCATAAGAAACGACAATAAGATTAAAAACAATCTGCTTAAAAATATGCATTATCAAGAATATGCCACTTGATCTCTTCTGGGCTGCAGTGGCCTGTTGGTAGGATTTCGGCTCGTGAGGCGTAGGGTTTCGGTTTCAAGACCCGGTTCAGCCGAAGAACTGTCGTGTAAAGGAGTCTGTTTCACATTAAATACGTCAAGGCCAAACGACCTCCCACTGTTGTGGTAAGGAGGGTGCAAGCTCAGAGGTCATTCTCGTCGTCTGACCGTGGTTCAAAATCATGAGGTCCGGTCCTTCCCAAAATAGCTCTAGAGTCACTTTAAAACGGAGCGTTAATATAACTAAACTAAACTTAATCTCTTTTCAAAATCGATATATTACTAAGTTTCATTTTGTTCTAACTTTAAAATGAACATTAATGAATTATAAATTGAACATTGAATTATAAATTAATCTTCATAATATTAAATTCCAGATTTCTTTTACTATAAAATAACTTTTGCCAAATTAACACAATGCAGAACAACACAAAAATGTAGTTAAAAAAATTACTTCATTTCAGAATAAATTTAATCTGAAAAAATGTGACTTTACTCGTTATTCAAACATTTCGAATACTTTCAAAAATCTAAAAATTGAAATATTGCAAAATGATAGACTAAAATATAATATATGTAGTTGAAAAATTACTTAATTCTAGAATAAACTTAATTTTAAAAAATGTTGGAAATTTACTTATTATTAATAAATTTCGGGAACTTCCACAATCTAAACCAATTTAATTGAATACTGTAATATGATAGATTAAAATATTATTTTCGTCATAAACTAAATTTTTAGATTTTTCTAAACAACACAATTTATCCTCCTGCTTAAATTAATATTTTTTCAAAAATAAAATATCATGAAGTTTTTTAAAATTATTAGAGCAAATGTTTACAATGATAAGCAGTTTGGCTCTTATATTTCCTTTACTTTAATTCTCATACTTTATTTTCTGACATCGTATTTGCTCTATAATTTTTCTCAAAACAATTCTTTAGTGAATTCTCACCTCGAGACTCTCATTACTTAAGAAAACTCGACTAGCTCCCAAAAAAGATGGAATTCTTTTCTTGAAAGCAAAATTGTGTCTCATGAAAATACAATGCGCTGTTTCAGGTTTTTGCTCTGTTTATGTTATGCTTTCAAAGAATGAAAGACAAAGAATATTTTTCTTCGTAGCACAATTCACGGTGGAAGAAAGATAAAAACAGAATCCGTCACTTCGAGTAAGACAACAAACTCGAGAGACACACTCTATGCGCTAACTCCTTGTATCCAATTTTCCTTTCTCTTTGATATTTCTGCTCAGAATTCACTACACTTGTCATTACCTGGTCCCTTAATACAGATTTCAATTTGAAATCGCGTCTTTCTAGTGTCAACATCGTATTTTATTCTTTAAAAGGTTTGGGAGGAAAGTTGATTGTTTTGGTCATGTGAGATACTGTATCATAAAAACTCTCGCAATTTAAATGTTTTCATTTTAATGCATATATATGGAATATATTTTATATATAGAATTGTGAAATAAATCATAAATAGGAGAAATACTTCTCTATATACATTTCAATGAAAATTCCTGTAATTAAATTCAAATTTCAGAATTAAATAATTTTATTTACTGAACAAATCAATACAAAAAATACAGATAATTAAAGTTTTTCGCAAAGTTAAAATAATTTTAGTTTAATTAAAGTTTTAAATAATAATAATTTTAAGCACTATTTAAAAATTATCTATCACAATGTTTTCATCCTCTCCAATTTAAATAAATGGACACATAAATTAGCATAAGCAATTTTATGTATAAATTTTACTAAATCGTTTCTAAAATATAGTTTTAAATCTGACCAAATATTTTTTTTAAACTTATCCAATTCAATAAGTTCATAAACTTGATTTTGCAATTTCGTCAGAATTCTAAAATTTCTTAAATTTATTAGCAGCCAAAGTATATTTGTATATGAATTATAGAATTATCCATAAAACATTTCATATAATATAATATAAATCTCCTACATTCCATATATATCAGAAATCACATTTTTTATCCTTTTCGCAACATAAAAGTACATATCTTTGTTGTATCAAATTTTCAATAGAAATTATTAAGGATATTTTCGTAGCCATAAAGAATTTTAAAATATGTTCTTATGTATTTCTGATTAATTAACAAAAAAAAATCATTCAAAACGAAAACGATACTTGACACAAATTATTGAACCTTGAATTACCAAATATAGCATACGACATGAATGGTAAAACTCATGAAAAAATGGTTTTTTAAAAATTAGATATTTAGCTAAATATTTTTTTTTTCAAATGTAACATGTTTCGTCGATAATTTCGAATATATTATTGCATAAAAAGTTATTTTTTACATTCTTTAAATTTCTAAAACTAAGCTTTTCCAGGAGTATTTAATTTATCTTTTTATAACATTAATACATTTTTTAAATATTTGATTACATAATTATTGATTTGATTACATAATTTTTTTTTTCATTCTTTCAATTTCATGGCTTTTTTAGGTGTATAATCACGCTCTTAAGACTATAATAGAAGTGTTTATATATCTTTAAGTAAAGCTATATAATTGGATGTAAAATTTAAAAATAAAATAAAACATACCTCAATCAAATAATTATTAAAATATTAAATTTTAAAGTCCTATGAAGTTTCGAATCTACTTTTTAAAGTTTTTCATCCTTTCTTTTTTTCTAATGGCCATACACAGATGCAATGACTAAATATACTCGTTTTTCAAACCTGAGATTTCACCCAAAATTTGAGGACAATTGCAATGGTTTAAGCAATAAATTCATGCACTTGTATTTATTATACGATTTATTATCGACCGTTGAGTAGAAATCGTCATCTTGTACACAAATTAGGCAGATATTTCCCGCAAAATCGTCGAGGTATAATATTTATAAACGAAAGAAAATCACATTAAATTCATCCTACTAAATCAAACCATCCTGGTTGAAGGATCGATGAAATCGTCTCGGAATCCATAAAAAATATTCCCGTTTCTTTCGAAAGCAAGACATCCAGTATTTGTAAAGTAACAGCATTTTTAAATAATGAAATCAAATAATTTATATTACTATATTTACATCATCACTCCAGATCTTGCACACAA
>JAPMOR010069482.1:4183-41246 GCA_026543865.1 Argiope aurantia | reverse complement strand
GAAAAAGAAAAACACACAATTTTTATTTTATCTTCCAACGTTCCATTTTGTGTAAATCTTCCAAAGTACTACTGAATCCTTCTGCAGTCAGCTGTAATAGAATACAAGAAAAGAAATATGAAGAAAAATTGACTGCCATAACAAGACTCGATTCTGAGGATCGGGCGTCTATCTTTTTTTAGAATTACCAAAATATGTCGTATTTTTTTCTTCTTCGAAAAATGGGCCCTCATATTATCGCTCTCTTAGGAACAATTTATGCCTGGGTTAATGCTACTATACTTGTTTGGAATAAACATATGGACAAAAATTATTACTGAGTTCATTGAGAATTCGGACGGAATCATGGTTTTCACCTCTGAACACTATTTTAGTAAAGTATTGCAAAGTAGAATAAGGAAAATTTTGACTTTTAAAACATACTTGATTTAAACTTTTGGGAATGTTTCAGTTGGATTTAGAGAGACACTAAATTTATTGAACTTTACATTTTTATATTTCCTTGCTATTGGATTCACGGTAAATAGAGCTCTATTCCCGTGAACTTGCTATTTTCTTTTTATTTTGTTCTTAATACTGTAAATTTTTCATGAATACCATCAGGTATTCATAAAACCATCAGAAAAGCTAAATACATGCATTTATAGCTTTGGTTGGATAAAACAAAGAAATAAAATTATTGATATAGTTAACTTCAGTATAACATTAATAATTATTTCTACAAAAATGTTTAATACATCATTTTACAACTTTAGATGGATAAAAAAAAGAAATAAAATTATTGATACAGTTCATTTCAGTATAGCATTGATGATTATTTCTAAAAAAATAGAGTATTATATAAATTAAAACTCTATATAGGAAAAATTTTAAGTTTCAAAAAGTAAATATGTATACAGAGAGATAGATAGATAGATATAGATATGATACCAGAATTAAAACCTAACAGCGCAATCTGTGTGGATAAGAATATAAGAAAGAATACAAAGCTAATGATGTTAGGAATAATGCTGAAAAAATTTTATTAATTAGTAAAGTTATGATGTTAATATCTTTTATACATTTTTTTCTTATCTTAAAAGTATTAGATGCTCCACTGGAATCATCAAATGATTTTATCCATTTGCCAAATAAATATTTTACTTTCAACAGATGTTGGTGTCACACTTTATTTTGTCTTATTCACCGAAATTCTTATTTTTAAGTCGTTTTACTTTCGCTAAAATTTACTTTGAATCCTCTATTTTTTTTTTCTGAAAATTAACTATTTTTTCTTTTGGGTCTTACTTTAATCAATCTTAAAAGTAATACATGGATTAAGTTAAGCAGACATAACTTTGTCCTAGTATATGCAATAAAGAAATTAAATTTTTTTAGTCGAAGACGATATATTAACTGCTTTTGCGAAATCAAATGGCAACATTTTCTGACCTTTTATCAATTTTCGCAGAATTAACACTAACGAAGTTTTATATTTAATCACCCATTTCTGTTACCTGAAAACTACAATTCTTATCTTACAAATCGCAGTTTCTAATTTTGATAATTATTTGCCAATATTTATTTCATTTCCATCAGCTTTTTTTTCAATTGCATACCATTGAAGCTTTTAATATTTTTATGATGAAAATGTCTTTAGAAACTCTGAATGATTGCCTAAAATCAGCGAAATTAACACCAATACATTGTTTTTCCATAAAATTTGATTGCCTCTTAAAACTACAATCTTTGCGATGGAAATGATTTTTTTTTTAAAATTAGATATTTGCAATTCTGTATGAGCAAAAAATACATATTTGGAGATTTTAATTACAAAAATACATGACAAATAAAATAATAATATACTAACTGAGAAATTAAGAACCTAGTATCAAATATAAAATAGATGTGTCTAAGGTAGAATAAATAATATAATTTCAAAATAGTTAAAACTTAATTAATATAATTGCTAATTATTAACAATCAAAAATAAAATATGTTAGGATTTATGTATATTACTAGAATTAATTCTTGCATTCCATTTATAATGCACAAATCAAAAATAAATAAAAAAAGAAAAATATCCTGATCAATAATAAGTTACAGAGATAGTGGCGCAATTATGAATATTGGCATTTGAAACTTTAAGGAAAGTTGTTTAGTGGTCCCAGGTTGATATGCTATATGGTATAATAATTTACAATTAATTTAAAATTCATATTTATGCTAATTATTTCCCATTAAAAACTTTTATTGATTGATATTACAAAACCTTTCTTCTTCCCGCAAAGCGTTTTTTAATCTCGCCATTTCCTTTTTGTTAAAACCGTGCATGAGGGATGATTAATAAAAGAGGCTACGTTGAAAGTACAGAAAAAATATTTTTCCTTTTTTTTATTGGGAATTTACTCTCTGATTTAACCATGTGA
The DNA here is from genome assembly GCA_026543865.1 of Argiope aurantia. NCBI lineage: Eukaryota > Metazoa > Arthropoda > Arachnida > Araneae > Araneidae > Argiope > Argiope aurantia. Next base: position 38,838 of record JAPMOR010069482.1, on the reverse strand, counting down.
TGTATTAACGCATTATATTTATTGTTATGCCTCGATAGAAAATGTAACCTTTGCATAATTCAGGTAAGTTTTCAGGCTTGCATAATTCAGGTTCAATTTTCTGTCATTTAAATAGATTTATGCTGTGAAAAGCACTACGAATGGAATGAATAAAGAAATGAATGCATGAAGAAGATATTATTCGATGGTAGATCGATTTTTTTGTCCTTGTTCAAAATGACATCTTTATCTTAAATATACACACACACACACACACTCAAAAAAAGCATTCACATGCGATTGACAACTTCTTTAAAAAGGAAAACAAGTACAGAACGAAAAATTTACATGAAAATTATTAAATGACCAAAATGATCTTCTGCATATAGTTTTCCTAATATGGGTGCAAGCACTGATGAATAAAATATTTTCATTTTTCTTGCATTAAATAATTACAAGTTTGTCTTTAAAAGTGATTAAGGTGTATGTACACACTTAAAACTACGAAAATCGTTCAAAATATCGAATATTTTTTAATTGCTTAATAATGTTCTCTGATCCTTTAGCTTTCAAACGGTACCAAGATGTTGTCAATATTTGAAATATTTCTCGAGTTATAATTATTTTTCTTGAGATGCTTTCATTAAAAACTCTAGTTACGGTGTTTTTAAAGCTCATTTTATGAAGAATGATATTTTTCCACTATGTTGCTTCATTCAAACAATCATAACTGAACAAGAAATTAACGAAATACAGTTATTTATATATCAAAATAATCAGTATGAAAAAGCGGATGTTTTGTGCCTCAATCAAAGTTATATTTAAAGAAATAAATATTTAATAGCTGTTTAAAAGTTAAAATTATAGAAAAAATCTAACTTTTTTTTACTCATTATTAATGAAAAAATTGTAAAAAAAAACTATATATTTTTATAACTTGTTTGAGGGAGACAACATGAAGACTAATATTAGGCATAATTTCCAACTAGAATTGTGTGTCTGTACAAAGTAGAATTTGAGATATTATGTTTCAAAAAATAGGCTAATTAGCTCATTAAATATTATTTGATTAATTAATAATTAGTGTAATATGGTTTTTTTCTCACTGAAATGAGTTTAAACATATATATTAATAACCTACTGTGAAAAAACTGGATTTTTAAAGCTAAAGTTGAAAAAAAATCTTCAAGTGTGTACCTACACTTTAATAAACATGAACAAAAAAATACTGAATCCAAACTGAAATTCTATACTATCATGCAACATGGTGGTTTGCAAATTAGTCTTGATACGAATTAATTTTAAATGGTGGATGCATGCCTCTAATAATCTTAAAAACTCTAATTTTCGAATAAATAAATCTTAAATTGAAAGAAACGATTCAATAAGTCTCGCTGAATTGCGAATTACTCAATACTGTATCTGATATTTTAATATTCTAGAAGCACATTTGAAAGTGAAAGTAAGAAGATATATATTGCTGTTTTTGCGTTAAAAATTAATATAAGAAGAGTGAATAATAGTAAAGACTAATATTTAATATTATTCATTATTCTTGTATTAATTTTTAACGGAATGAGCTATAAAATAAAAATTGAAATAATATTATCAGGAACTTTAAAAGTTTATTTTCCCACAAACATTGCCATTTACTTGAATATATTTCAGTATTTTATTTTTTGCATGCGCATTGTTGCATATGCCACCCATTATCATTTACAAACTATAATGATGATTACAACAAGATGATAGTGGCACTGAAAAGCTAAACAAATATTTCAGCTATTATAAAATAAATTAAAATAATACTGTGTATATAGCATAATAATTTTCTATAAATTCCAACAAATATAATATGTTTTATAAATGTAAAATTTTACATTTAAGTTGAGAAATAGAATTTGAGTTTTCACAAACAATCGGTTTAAAATGTATAACTATTAAATCAAATGCTTAAAAAAAAGCTGCATCTTTTTTTGTAATTCCTCCTCACTATGTGAATATAGAGCATTCCAAAAATCCATCAGAGCCATCACGTGACGAGAGCGAGTCCTTCAAAAGCGTAAAATGGTTACTTCAGTGCACTTCTTGAAGCGCGTAGCTTCCAGAATGACGCAATTGATTCGGGTACAAAAGCGGAATTCCAGTTTTAAGTGATCTCTGAGGAGCCATTCGCTGCGTAAGAATGGCACAAAGAAAACAGCATATCCGGGAGCAGTTTTTTCCGCAGCAGTACTCTCTTGTTTTGGTGTGGTAATGACTTTTATTTCAAAGGGGGATTTAACTTTTTCGAAGGAACATCTTTTATTCCCCAGAAAGCTCCCGGACAGTTCTCGGATAATGAGCATCATCAAGGATGTTCTGGAGAGATTCGGTTCCTTCTGCTTTCGAATTCCAACTGTGTAATAGCCAAGTAAACAAATTTTCCATGAGCAGGAATGTTCAGGAGAGAGCTCGTGACGAAGACATTTTCTGATTCCTAGGGAGCTATCGTTCGAGTTTAAGGTGTTTCTTGGAATGAAATAAGGAAATGTAAGCAAAAGAAAGGGTTTTTTTTTTCACTATCAAATTATTTGTGAAAAGGATGGTGATAAAAAATAAAGTATCAATAAAGGCAATACATTAATGTTATTGATTTTCCGATAAATTCGGTCTTGTAATAAAGTTTTTACTGTTATGTGGGCTTTCAGCGTTAAAACTAGATGATAAAAGAGAATATAATTTTGTTTAAACATACATCACACATTTAAAAAAAATACACAAAATAATATGCCAAAATTGATTCAAACAATATTTTTAGAATTGCTATCGCTTTGAGTCGCAAAGTTCTGCTAACTATGCTATCAGATTTTAAAAAATTGTCTATTTAGTAATGTCTGATGTAATATGATTACATCTCGTATTTTAGCATAAAATTGCTTATTTCGAATTATTAGATTGTTCCATTTCAGGACTTCAATAGTCAGATTCTTTAATATATTAATCAAAATTATTAATTTATAAACGTTTGGGTGAGCTTGATTGCCATGGTAGAAGAATCCTCAGTTCGCATTGCTATTTTAAGTATTATGAAAAGCTGTTTAAAAAATTCGCTTGCATGCACAAAATTTCCTTCCATTTATTTTTATTATGCTATTACTAGTAACTTCTAATCATCTTTTGAAGAATATTATGTGTTAAATATCTCTCAATGAAATTCGTTAAGCAAAGTTAGGAATAATTGTTGGTTTACTTTAAAAGTGAAAGTGCAAAAAATATTAAAAAAAACTTATAATTGAGTTTGAAATTAAACACATTCGCATTACTCCCTTTAATAAATTAGAATGCACACATTATTGATGTTTTGATGTTTTTTCTTATTTCTAATATATCTTTCGATGTTTGAGTACATTTATTTAATATTATATAACTTTGCTTTTTTATATATATATTGAACTAGTTACAGGCAATAATTATGCTTCTTAGCTTCCGGAAAATGAAACCCATAAAATTATTTACGTTATTTTTAGGAAATAGTTTAACCCCACAATGAGCAATAAAATGTAGCTGAATTTTTTTTTTAATCTATAATTATAAAAACTTGGATCGAATAATTTTAATGGTGAAATAAAATCAATTAACCTTTGTATTTTTTCATTAGAAAGCTAAATTTTTTGTATAGAAATTTGTAAGCAAAACTAATAGTTTTTTTTATTGACAAAAAAGTATTAAGAAAAAAAAACAACGTGGAATTTCTATTCCATGCCAAAATTATTTATGTTGAGATGAAGCAAGTGGACTGTTTTTCTCGCGTAGGTACTTCTGTTCTGGCACTTCGTTTCAATGCATCCCCCCCCCCGCGAACTGCTGAATATGATGCTGTGAGCGTAATTGTCAATACCTGTGTTCGTTTCTTTTCGTTTTCTATGTCTAATAAATGTGCTGTCTTCAAGAACCATGCTGAGATTTATTGAAAAGTAACAACAAATTGGTAGCAGAGCGTGGTTCTGGGTCGTGGTAAAAGTTTCGTTAAAATTTCTAAATGAACTGTGTGACTGAAACGAAACTGTCAAAAATGAAATTGCCAGCATGGATAAATTAAATGTCCCTGAGCTGAATGGAACTAATTATTTTATTTTGTCATTGAAAATACAGGCAGCAGTGTGTTTAACAAGATTGGACTCTGTGATATCCGCGGTGAAACCAGATAATCTAAGTAAAAAAGATGCAGCAGAATGGAACCAAAAAAAAAAATTCTGACGCCGTTGCTTATATTAAGTTATCATTGTCAGCCGAACGGGCACTACAGTTCGGAGCAGAGGAAAATGCAAAAATTATTTGGGATAAAATAAAGTCAACATTTACGAGTCAAGCAAAAGACCGCAAAATAGATGCCGGCAATAAATTGAAAAATCTTCAAATGAAAAGTAATGAATTGGCAAATGATTATGTTGTCAGAGCAAAAGGAATTGCTACGAAGTGTCCTTCTTTAGGACTGGATGTCACACATAGGGAGCTCGTTTACTATACTGTGAGCGGACTGAAAGGAAAATTCTCTAAAGTGCGAGAAATTCTCAAAACCCAACGTGACAAGTCAATGGACGAAATATTGGAAATTTTACGTGAAGAAGAAAATACCTGTTATTCGCCGACGAGTACTCGCGCTGAAGGAATCAATGCAGAAGTGTTTTATTCTAGAAAAAACAAAAGTTCTGGTGTAAGACTCTGTTACATCTGCAGACGTCCAAATCATATTGCCAAGGACTGTTTTTACAGGAATAAACATACTAGTTGAAGTGCTCCATGTAATGAAAATAACCAAAGACGAAATACACAAAACCGTGCCAATCAATCAACAAAACGACGAAGTTTTAGTGATAATGTGTTTACTACTTCTCATCAAGAAGGAAGCCTAAGTGATAAAATATGGTTTCTGGACAGTGGAGCTTCTTGCCATTTGTCCAAAGACAGTATGTGGTTTGAAGAAATAATCCCTGAAACAAGGGATATTTATTTAGCAGGTAAAGACTCTAAAATTTTGTGTGAGTGAGTCGGAACAGTTAAAACAATAACTGTAAGTAATAATCCTAGAAAGTTAACAATTACTAATGTTAGCTATGTTCCTGAACTGAGATATAATTTATTGTCAGTAACTTGTTTGATGGATAAGAGTTGTAAAATTAAATCGAATAATAATTGTATGTTGATTTTTGATAAAGATAATAATTAAGTTACTAAAGCATTCAAAAATAACAATCGATTAGAATTATATTTGGAACCATTGTATAATTCAGAGTGTTATTTTTCTAAGCAATCCACTAGTAATTATGAGATTTGGCATTACAGATTATGTCATTTAAATCCTAAATATATGCTTAAAATGAAAGATTATATTGATATTAATGATATAAATGATTTTAGATGTGAAACTTGTGATATAAGTAAGATAACCAGAAAAACTCATCCTAATATGGATGTAAATCAAAGTTCTGAAATTCTTGAGTTGATTCATGCTGATCTGTGTGGTCCTGTTCAACCTGAATCATTTGGTGGCGCAAAATATTTCATGATATTGGTGGATGATTTTTCTGGCATGCATTTTACTTATTTTTTAAAAAATGGAAATGAAGTGTTTAATATATTTTTACAATTTAAAGTCAAATATGAAAATTTAACCGATAAAAGAATTAAAAAAAATTAAGAGCTGACAATGGTTTAGAATTTGTAAATGAACAACTTGATACTTATCTTGCTAATTCAAGAATATTTCATGAAAATACTATTTTATACAATAGTGAAAGTAACGGTAACGCTAATAGAACTCGGCCAGATTTATTTATTTGTAACAACATATTTGTCACAATTTAATCATAAACCAGAGAAAAGGCATTATAATTTGGATAAAAGAGTCCTAAGATATTTAATGGGTTTAAAAGATAAAAGATTGTTTTATGACCATAAGTTTGGTTTTCTTAATGCAAGTTCTGATGCTAATTGGGAGAATGCAGGAAATGGCAAATCATTTTCTGGTGGTGTAATCAAATTGGATCATTCGTTAATTTCATGGAACTGTCATAAACAAAAAAGTGTCAGTCTGTCAACATGTGAAGCTGAGTTATTTGCTATTTCTGAAATATGTAAAGGCATTATTTGGACTGTAAACTTATTAACTCAGTTAAACTGTAAACAATTTATAAATAATGCTGTAACCTTAAACTCAGATAATCAAGCAGCAATTCAGTGGATTAAATGCACCAGGTCTTCAAATAAATCAAGACATATGAATTTACGTTTTCATTTTGTGAAAGATTTGTTTGAAGATAATGTAATTAAATTAGAATATGTTCAAACAGAATGTTTAATTGCAGATTTTCTTACAAAAGCTGTAAGTGAAGAAAAGCTAAAATATTTTGCGAAAAATATTTCGTTAATTTCTTAATTTTTGTATGTACATATAATTTTTTGTATTGTTGTGTGTATTTAATTTTTATGTGTTTTATAAATGCTCGAAAAATGTTACTCGCAGGGGTGTGTGTGTACTCGTGTGTTGGGGTGAAGCGAGAGGACTATTTTTTTCGCGTCGGCATATCTGCGTGATTTTGCTTCTGGCGCTTCGTTCCGATGCATTCCCCTCGCGAACTGCTGAATAGAATGCTGTGTGCGTAATTGCCAATACCTGTGTTCGTTTCTTTTCGTTTTCTGTGTCTAATAAATGCGCTGTCTTCAAGAACCATGCTGAGATTTATTGAAAAGTAACAACAATTTACATTTTTATTTATCATATATTTATTTTTTTATATACGAATTAAGGCTTTAAGAAAATTTCAAAATTCCATTAATTTCTATTATTTAAAACTTTACATTTTATGTAATGACATTATGGATTTCCTGAGTACCTGTATGTATCAGCTGCATTTCTCAAATTCGCAATTATTTGAAGTCTACGCCATTTTTTAATTATATAATATCTTTCATAGATTTTAAAGGCTTAATAAAGTTTCTTAAATGAAGAAATATGTTGAAAAAATTGCTCAAAGAATGCAGTAATAATTAAATGTGTTAATTAATTTTGTTTATTAAATACATGTATTATCAAAAGTGCAAAACGAATGCAATTAAATCAATATTTAGATATCTATACTTATAATAAAGCTCAATGTGTGTGTGTGTGTGTGTGTGTGTGTGTGTGTGTGTGTGTGTGTGTGTGTGTGTGTGTGTGTGTTGGCGCTCTACAGGCCAGACCATTCAACCTACAGCTACCAAATTTGGCACGTGTATACCTTGCAGGCCGGGAATGTGCACCTGGGAGTTATTTTTTCGAAGTTTTAAATAGAATTTTATTTATTTAAAAATTAAGCGAAATTTTGACGTGTTTCTGCTATAACTTCCGAAAATATTACCGCACAGAAAAGATTTTTACATAAAGTTAAAGATCAAAATTTTATCTTTTAAATGATATTAATGTTTTAATCTTAGAATTAAATTTCTATTTTTAATGAATTTTTAAATAAATATTTTTACTATGTTTTTCAATATTTTTTTCGTAAAAAATAAAAATTAAAATTAAGCACGTTTCGCATTCATGGAGAAAAATAAGCTTTTTTCAAAGTGTTGCTATCACATTGATTAAAGCTCCAATAAAAAATAAATTAAATCTTTTTGGAAATGAAATCTGCAAAAATATAATTTTCGATACGTGTTTGTAGGAAATGAAACAAATATGAAATATTATTTTTTCTAAAAAACAAATTCAAGAAAAATTATTTTATGATCTTTTACACTCTCTATACAGAGTGTTTATTTAGTCCCAGACCCATTTTGATGTTTAATGACTCATAAAATAATGAAGATATAAACAAACTTATGGCATTTATTGATGGAATAACTCATATATTTTCCTTTTCAGGTTTGAATATTTTTACTTTTGTAAATATCGTCTGCGCGTGTGGTTAATTTCAGATAATTTCATTTTCCAGTCTAAATATCTGTACTTTTCTAAATATCGTCTGCTTATTAATTGCATTTTTCTCTCTTTTGTTTTTGGCAATTATTGAAATGTTATGTTTACTTTTGATGTGTTTGTTCTGTGTAGTACTTCTGTATGTTATGTTTTATTCGAGCCGATATTAAGGAGAATGCATACACCACAAGAGAAAGCACATATTTTATGGTGGTCATAGAGTTAATTTCCAATCAACTAAATCACTGTCTTTTAAGAGTTAATTTCCAATCACTTAAACTGACTGATTTAGGAAAATTTGAATATCACTATTCAATAAAAAAAGGATAATTTTAGATTTTCCATCGATCGCTTCAAAGAAAATACGCTAATCAGCGCGCAGGTTTCTCAAGATTAATTGGCCTAAGATTATGAAAATGTTGAGTTTTTCTAAATTTTTAACATTCAAAACTTCATAAATAAGTCTTAGTTGATCGTGGAAAATAGAAACATTCATTCATTTATTTAAAATTTGGTGTTTCCAGAATATTTCTCAGAATATGATACATTACTGCATAAAATTTAGACTTCATAATTTTTGAAATATATTTATAGGTCGGAACAAAATATTATTATTGATTTCATTTCAATCCTTTTGAAAGCAAAACTAAAAATTGAATTTTATACTGAATCTCAGAAAATTTTGTTGAATTATTGTTTGAGATATTACATAAATTATGAAAAATATTTTGTAGTTAACATAAGACTTAAATACCGAGCGATTCTGTTTGCAATACTCACATTCAATAATAATAATAATTAATAAATAACAATAAAGATGATAAATAAAATAAAACGCTTGGTGTTATTAAAAAATATCTTAATGTTAATTGCAATTTCATCATTTACATTTTAAATTACAGTTGAAGTTCTGCCGGAAATGACAACAAATTAGCAAAATATATATAGTAAATTGAATAAAACGATCTAAACAGTATAAGTTTGGTATGACTATCAAAATTTGAAGATTAAAAATGTTTTGTTTGAGAATCCTTTAAGAGACCAGTTAATTAAAATATTTAATTGAAAATTGTAGATAGCGGTAATACTGGCGAACCGGCTGGTCGCCAAAGGCGGCTAGTAAATAATAAGGCAAGTTATTATCTTAGAATAGGAGTAACAAGATTCTATGAGAATAAACCGCTGTGGGTTTAGCCAAAATTTTCAAAAAAGTTGAGATTTAAATTAATTACTGAATGAATCAATGAAAATTTTATAAAGTTTTCCTAATATTAAACTGAACTATTAAACATTTAGCGGCTCTGGTGTAGTTAAATAAATATTATAGAATTAATAAATTCTGCATAAAGTAAATAAAGTTTATTACATTCTCATGGCATGCAATACAATGTTTTCGACAAACAAATTTAAATTTAATATCCTAACAACTGAAAAAATATTTATCTGAAAATTTTGTTTTAACTTAATCTTTATGCGCTTCTCAGCTCAAATGGTTTCTTATCTGTAAAACTGATGTAATTATTCTTTGTTTACATAAAAGCGAATATCATGAAGAGGAAGAAATTTTGAAAATGGTTCCCGTGATTAAATATTTTGTATATAAAAATAAATAATATATTCTGAAAAGAAGGAAAGTCAAAGACGAACGAAATTGCGAAGAAGTTATGCTATACATTTTGGTAACTCTTTTGAAGGAAAGGAAGAAAGCAATTGAAAGAAAAAGAAAATAGCAACACTCTAAAAGCACTTCTGCATTTTTTTTAGCCATTACCTCGCGATAAAAGGTTGCTTACAGGGTTGGAGAAGAACGTTTGCTACACTTTGCAAGTCAAATTCAATTAAGTTTTATCTTTGAGACCACAACGGAGAAAGCCAGATGGAGTTCATCACGATGTAAGGAAGTTTTCAAAATTTGTATACTTTTTTTTTCTTCTTTACTCTTCTTTGGGATGGTAATTCTAAAAAAAGTTCAACAGTTTCGGAAAATGAATAGAAAGTTGATAGAATAGCAGGTAACGTGAATCACATATTTGTTTATTCCGAAAAAATAGAGAATTTGCTCTTTTAGCATCTTATCAAAGGAAAACTAATTTTGCATTTGGGGTTACTCAAGATTTTAAGGGAATATTTTTAAGTCTTTACTATTTATGTTCTTAAGATATCTATGATAATACAATGAATGCTTTGGAAATGAGAATTATTGCTTCATTTGTGCATTTTGTTTGCTAATAAATGCATGAATGCATTTCTGAAATATTAATTATTGTTATTTCTTAGGTTGAATGAAACGGATTATGTTGAAGAAAGCAATTTTATCTATTTTGCATACTTAGGATAGATAAAAAAAATTATCTTTTACAAATTAGTATTTATTTTTAATACTATGTCAATAGAATTTAAATTTTATTATCGAGGTGATTAAAGTATTAATATGAAAAACTAGGAAATACAATGTAACTCATTATATGAAAAGATTATTACTGTATTATTATAATTCAAATTTTAATCCTACAGAATGTAATGTTATAGTTTTAAGAGCCTTTTGGATCCAAATTTACTACGTGGATTGAGTTTAATTTAACTCTGGCATGGGTTACAATGTTAAACGGGTATTATTTTTTTTTTGAAAATTGAGTTATCTTATTGTAATTCTAAATTCATAAAATATTACTTTAATAAAACATTTCTATAATTATTTTTTTTCATTACCTTATAAAACAATATTATATATTCCTCATTTTTAAGCAATAACTGAAAAATGGCATTATACATGTCTAATAAGAAATTAACATCTAAATATTCTTGATCCAATAAAATAGCCCGAAACTGATAAGCCGTTATATCTAAAACAAATAACCCATTTTGAATTTTGAATTAAATCAAAAAATGCATTTAAGAAATATATATCCTTTATTAATATATCGATATGAAAAGACGTATTCTTCAAGATTCAACGAATTCCCACGAAGAAAGCAAGTAGGATCCATGGATGCATAATTTTCTATTTATGGTTCCCGACATCAACAAGTTGTATTTAATTAGAATTAGCAAACTTAAAATGTGTTTAGTTTTGCTAATTTCAGAATTGCATTATACCTTACATGCCGTTAAAGGGCATTTCCAGAATATCTTGCTCTCTCTGAGGAATCTTTGCTCACCCCTCAGAGACATATCTTTTTCTAATACGTCCTATTGCTCCAATCATAAAGTTTCCAGATATCTGAATTCCCTTTATGTTTCTCCTTCTAAACATTTTCTACCTTTTGGTTTTCTATTACATCCCTCTACGTTAAATGAGCGAATTCTTTTATGAAATCCTTTTTTCTTTCCGTTTATTTTTTGCTTCTTATGGTAAAAAAAATGCCAAAAAACCTAAGCACTGGTTATGTATTGCGGACCATTAGACGAGTGATGCGCAGTGAATGACGGTGTCATAATTTAATTGGGAGCTAGCTTCGTGAGTGGTTTATTTGTTAGGAATGAAACCAAAAGGTCACTTTCTTAAGCTTGATATTAAAGATTGTCATTGGCCTAAGACTGACCCCGAGAATATAGGTTCCAGTTAGCTCTAAGATACTATCAGAGGTAAAAAATATTCAGAGTAATTGGTTTCTTTTGGGGGGGGGGGAGAGAAGCTCCACAGTGGGTGATGATGACGTACCTGTGGATCTGAGAATATGTCATATGGTTAATTAAAAAAAATGCCTTTTCAAATGGCAAAGAATCAATTCACCTTTTACTATAAAAAAGAATATGTACTATGTGCTTTGTTATTCTATATATATCGACTAATGAAGGACCTTTTCAAGGTTTCGTCTTTCTTTATTTGCACAGCATAGCATAATATAGACTTAAATGAAGTAAAATCTAGACAATATTTCAACTTAGAGATCTACTTGTTTGAAGGTAATAAATGTCCACGCTGTACTAAATTTGTCTAAGGATATCATGTAATATGGTGGACTTCGCAAAAATTTGTTGTAAATAATTATCAAAAAAAAAAACTTTAAAAAAAGGAATTGCCCTTTTACTTCTTAGTGCGACTTAAAAAGGGGTCAATTTCTGGATGTAAAGCACCCAATACTGATTTTCATCTTCTCCAAATTATCTGAAAATAAGGAAGCAAGATATGTGCGCCTTTCTGTTAAGGTATGTATGGCAAATCTAATCCTCTGTTTGAAGTGCCAACGTTTTGAACACCCGATCGCTATCTGTAATAGAATGTGAATATGAGTCCAAGCAGAAGTCAGGCATGGAAGCATTGATTACACTTGTAAAAAAATGTTTGTTTACTATAAAGTGAAATACACTTCATTTTTTGAAACTATTTGTTCTGGAAACAGGAAAAAAAATCAAAATTTTATTCAACTTCTCCTCTTTTATTAACATTATTTGAATGCTAAATAATACTTTCAAACATGTAGTTAAATTTATTTTACTGAAAGCCTTTGTTGGAAGTACCAACTGTACTTTCCTTGAGGCTAAGCTTCCGTCTATGTATGTCTCCCCATAGGAAGAAACAAAAAACATCTTTGATATCCAAAACAGACATGCAATGAGTTCTTTCAGTTTGAAAGGTAGCACTCTTGAATAGAATATATTTAAGATTTAGAGGATACTCCAGAAGTGTTATGTCTTCCAATTCCATCTCCGTCTAAAACTCGAAAACGTAAGAGAAAAAGACTATTTTCGCATTATTAAGCGATTGAAATACAAACTGAGGTATTTTTGTTACCATTTCAAGATTTTTCATTTTACTTCTTAATCAAAAAATGTTTTTGTACCGTAAAACCTCATTCATTTGCTGCATTTCATCTTTTGTTTTTCAATAAGAAACGTCCATTCAATGTTTGAACGTAAAACAGCTTTCTCTTAATCTTATGATATTACTCTACCTTGTATTTTCATATTATCCTTTCACGATTTTACCGAAAAGTTCAATTTCATGAGGATCTGACATAACTTTAATTACTTTCATTAATACGTGCTCCTGTTTATCTGTTATATGTTTGGGGCTTTATAGCGAAACGAGGATCTTTCGTCAAAAGTCCAAAATCAAACTTTCTCAATAGATCAAAAAGTTTGAAGTTCATAGACAGTTGGATTACCTCCAAGATATAGTCAAAGAATAAAACAAATTAAAATAGACCTGACAAAAAAGCTTTTAAGAATGAAAGAAAAAAATTAAAAATTAAAACTCACGAGAAAATTCATATCTTCTGCGCACCAATAAATTATTAACATTTATTGCAAGTACTATTATTATGTGCAAAATATGAGCTAAAACTAAATGTGTAAACTTTAATTGACTTCAGGAACCATCCGTGGAAAACAGTTACAACATGAGAGATACTTCGTTTCCCTGACAATTCATAGAAGCTCGAAATGTAGATTACACATATTCATACATGATTAAAAGTATACATATTTTTTAAATCTGCTTTTAAAGTTCTTCAAAATTATCTTCAAAAACTTATAATACGATTTATTGTTTAAGAGACAGGAGAATTTAGCCTTATTTTTTCCTTTGTATTCTAAGCATTAAAGATTCAAATATGATACTTATTGCAATATGAATACATAAATTTATCCACTAATATATTTATTATATTTCTATTTTTAATTTTTATTATTCTTAATAGGAATTTTAATCAACAGCAATTTATTAGTTGCTTACCAGTTTTCGTTTACTCTAAAATTTGTTAATTAAAATAAACTGGTGATTTCCATACATTCTTATTTCGAATAAATTTCAATCATGAATGACTGCTTTATTATACGAAATCGTAACAAGGAATTAATTATAAAAAATCATTTGCAGTAAATGATAATTTATTACGAATGAAGACTTATAATGAAATTTATAGACTAGATAAATTTGCAATAGTGCGAATGTGCTTAGGGAAAGACCACACTTAGGAATTTGATCTTAATAAATTGATTTATTAACAGAAAATATGGAGGAAGTCTGCACTTCATCCCGCAGAGTTTCCTTGAGATGACAGATAAACATCCAGACATAACGAAGACAGTTTCATTTTTTCATTAATAAAGGTCTGTGAGTCAGAGTATTCCATTATGTTTGCGAACGTTTTTCCATTGGCGATTTATTCCACACATATGTATCGGATTTCAATAAAAACAACAGATCCTGAATAAAGTACTGAAAATTAAAGAATATGACCTGAAGAGGAGTGGTGGAAAGAAGATTGATTTGGAAGATTCTTCCTCAGAAAGAGAAGATAAATGCACCATTTAATTCGGTACTTTTTCATAAAATTTTCTAGCGTTTATACAATTTAACTGCAATCTATTCAAAAAAGTGAAACCAAAACTTTTCTAAGTGTCATTGTTCATTGCCAACATCGGTTATTTCCAAAGTAAGTTTCTATAAATATCTTGAATCTGTATTATATTATTGTTACTAGTACTATTTCATTTTTATTCTTAGATCTTCTCGTGAGAAACAAGATAGGATTCACAATTACCTCTCACAATTTTCATCCTGGGGTTATTAAGAACAAGTATTTAATATATAAAACCCTATATACTTTATATATTTTGAATAATTTATTATATGATAAGTAGGGAAATTGTCTTGAAATATGACCGAGTCCTCGCTTGCCAATAAATGATAATTATTTTTTGTCGAATCAACAGTTTATATTTTTTAAAAGTCTATCATATGATACATATGCAAATTCCTTTGAAAAGGGAAAGCTGGTTATTAATTATGATTTGACAATGAATAATCTGGGTTTCAGAAGAGAACAAGATAAATATTCTCAAGGAAAAAAAGAACGTGATGCTAAAAGAGGAATCTGAACATAAGGACTTTGATCTTTTTGAGTAAGAAACGTTAATTGTAGAGATGAAGAAAGTACCTTCTCAAATTATCCATGGCTGAATTTTCAAATGCACATATTTTGTTCATTTATATTGAAGGCTTCAGAATTAATAATCATTGTTCATCTGAGAGGGTCAGATAAAAGTGATCTGATCGAATTGAACACGGTTCAGCTGAATGTGAGATGTTTTAAAAGCACCAAATTGACATAATGAAAATGTTTTATGATTAATGGTTTCTCTGAAGCAGATTATCGTAAACAGTTCAGAAAAATTATGGCATACATGTACTGGTATGTGTACAGACAAAAATCTTAATTTTAAGTTACCAATATACATGATGATTTCATACAGAGCAATAACTACTGAAAGGCGTTCTTACTTCCTAAATGGCTCGACATTTAAACTGTTTGAATTAGAGGTAAAAAAAAAGCTGATTCAATATTATAATAATTGGCATAATATTATATAATAATAATACTTATATGATATTATTATGAAATGCAGAAGGAAATAAAGATTCCTATTCGTCAAAATGTGATATGACGAATATAAAGGCATGTAACATTATCATGCGTTATAAAAAAGAGACACTATTCCTATTAACAAAATTAAATGTAATAGATTGAAATGATTAACTTCATTCTTTATTATATGAAGAAATACTGAACGATTGCACAGAATGAATTAAGCACATAAATCATTGTTTTCTGAGCTTAACCTACTACTTGAAATGACCTTCATTTCAACCGAGCTTTTAATAAAATGGCGTTGTATTAATTGGAAAGACCGGTTTTGATTTTAAGAAATATATGATAGATTTCCTGGAACACATTTTGCATTACTTCCGTTCTGAAAATTTTGAATTCTATTAGTTTTATTTTCTTATTTTGGAATTTTAAAATTACTGCATTATGAGAATTGATTATCTCATTCTTTATAATTCCCTGATATTTTTTATTAGAATATATTCCTGATATTTTTTATTCAACCTCTTTGTGCTTTATTAAGAAAATATTTACCACCAATTCACTGAGAAATTAAAAATCTACATTTTGAAGATCTGACAGAGGACATAATTTCGTTGTTTCAAGTGTGTACGTACACACTTGAAACAACGAAAATCGTTCAAAATATCGAATATTTTTTTATTGCTTAATAATGTTCTCCGATTCTTTAGCTTTCAAACGATACCAAGATGTTGTCAATATGCGAAATATTTCTCGAATTATAATATAGACTATTTTACTTTTCTTTCATTTTTTGAAATTGTTGAGGCGAGGAATTTGATTTCGTAGATAAGTTTCGCAATTAGAAATGGTACACAATTTAATCGACAAATAAAAAATATTGAAGATTCTCAGAATAATCCAAAGACAAATCAAGATAGATTGTTATATTCTCTTTACATGTTAGAGTGATTTCAACTATAATCTAATAAAAATTCAAAATCTAAGAATTCGATGTGTGTTCTCAAATTCATAAGAATTTTGGAAAAACATTTGTTTCATTTTTTTGAGGAATCTTTCTTTATTTCTATTACTCCTTTTTAATTTAGCATCATAATAAATTCATCATTATATTTTACAATTATTCACTTATTCTATTATTGTCATTAGTAAAAGAATTTTACAACCCTTACATCAGTATTATTGATGAAATCAACCACCAGTAGCAACGTTTCTCAATCATTAAGATGCGAAGTTCCCTTAAAAGAAAATTGAATTATTCGGATTGCGGAATATTCTGCTGATATTAATAAGTCATACTATTATTATATAGATATGCAGATTGAGTAAAGGGAGCCAATCAGGAGTTATTCTGAAGAGAGCGAATTTATATTAATGCAAGCAGGCAGTTATGTGGAAACATATGATACAAATTCCTTTTTAGTCGTACTAGAAAATCCCTGCTGCTACTGCTATTAATGTCTGAAATAAATTTCATACAATTTTTAAGATTATTGGGCAGTTTTGAATGTTAACAGAGCCTTTAAAAAACGTTTCTGTAAATAATGCAGATTTTATTTGAGGGATTTGTAATATCATTTAAAACGCAAAATAATAAATCAATCAGTTTCTTTTATATAATATGATTTAAAACCTAATATAATAATCTTAAGATTCTTAATTTATAAGGAAAGTAAAATAATATAATATTTTAAGAAAATCAGATTATACTTTCTGCCTTTATTTTGCACTATAGATGACATGAGTCAAAAATCTAAAAGGATATTTATGAATCAGTCTGTTTCAATTACTTTCTTGAAGATTGATTGCATTTTTGATGTTATGACGACAATTTATTTACGAAATTCATATTTTAAGACATTTTTCTCTCTTTGTCTACGTCTCCCTATGTATATTACCAAAATATACTTCTCACAAGAACATTACAAATCAATAGCTGCACAGCTGCAAACCAAAGCTAAAAAAATGAGCCACCTATGGTTTTTTTATATGGGGGAAAATAGGTAACAAGACAGAATGTAAAATGTAGTCCCCAAGTTTTTTTCTTTTTTTTTCATTTTTTTTTATTTGGTGAAACACAATTTTTTAAATATAAAAAAATGCATTGGCATATTTATGATTTTTTTCTCAAAATTTAAAAAAAAAATATTTTTATAATTATTATCAATTGCAAAAATTCAGAAAAAGAATGTTTGTAAGAAATCAAATTATTCAAATTCTGAAAATAATCGGATCTGGCTAATTACATAAGCTCATTTTGTCATAAAAACTAAAACCGAGTAAATTTTTATATGTTATTAGATTATTATGAAGAATGAAGAAGTTACACATAAAAATAAAATTAGTATTATACTAGAGATATATGTACTTTATTAAAAAGTTATATGAAAAAGCTACAAATTATATAACAATTTCTTCAAGTAAATATAACATTTTACTAAAAATTACATTTATTTGGAGTAAAGAAAGTATTCACAGAATTTCATAAAAGGAATTTAAATATGTAAAATTCAAAGAAGAGAGGTTATCCAACAAGAACAAAAAAATACCTAGGTAAAAGTAGATTTTTGAAAAAAAAAAATCTCTTGAGGCTATAAAAAATCATAATATTTTCTCATTTTTACTATCATATTTTGAGGTAAGATAATCCTTTAAGCTTTTGGGATAAAATCCTGGTTTTAAAAAAGACGGAGCAAAGAATGTAACAAAGTAGTTTCAAAACAAGTTTTTTAATCCTTTCTAGAATATCAGTTAATAGTGAATATAAAACAGAGTGAACATTTCTTAAGATGATTTAAGGGATTTTCCTAAGAGTTAATCTGCTTGAAAAAAATTCCACAAACTTTAAGAATGTCTCTAAAATTATGAATATAATATTTAAAATAATCAGAAAAGCTGTTTAAAACAAAAAAAAATGAGCTCTTTCTAATCCAAAAAAGTACGTCCACAATGCATAACTTTTCACAAAACTTTCTTTATAATGCATACATTTTTTTTTCTTTATAAGAATTTTTTCATAATTTAATTTTTATACTTTTGTTAAATGTAATAGCTTTTTTAATAAATTTCATTGTATGCTCTGTACTAATAATGCAAGGTTCTGATATATTTTTGCTCTAATTAAGTCTTATTATTTGTGTAGGTTTAGTCATTATTTTAATTATTTTGTTATTTTTTTTTCCTTTTCTTAGGTTTTTGAAATGAATGAAATTTATTTTTATTTCGAAATGTGAAAAAAGAATTCATCTTCTATTTTTTTCATTCACGCTACTTCTTTTAGAATTTATCCTAAAAAATACTGCAAAATTAGTTAACATATTGAAACAGGAATTATACAAAGTATTCCCTTAATAACATCTCAAACTCTTTATTTCTGGATTCCTTATTCTTACAAGAAGACATATTATCCAAGATCCATAAAAGCGCTTATTTTCCTCAACTCCGCATTAAAACAATAATTCGAATTACAAAATTTTGTTACATCATATTCGATTACAAAGTTTTTATTTAATAACGGTATTAATAAAGATATCAGGTCCAGTCATAATAACAAACAGCTGAAAATGTCCGTCTTGCATTTCAAGTCATGACCATACGCCACGTGGCGGTATGAGTCCTGTGTAGTTCGTGAAATGAGACTACATGAAATTTATCATTTAACTCCATAAAAAAATATAATATAGAAAGGTTGATAGCAAGAATAATTAAAATAAATTAAATAAATGTGTTGTAAATAAAGTCTATTTTAAGTGAAGTAGATATGATATCATGAATTTTCTGAGTGCGACTGCCGCGAAAACTAGGGGTTCTTTGGTAATTTTTCATCCTCTGAAAGTGAAACTATTTTGAGCTTACGCATTAACCGAGGGTCACAAAATTAAAAGGAGACAGTCTTATTTATTTAAAGTTGTCTTAAGTATAATCAATAATTCTCGATTATTTTTTTCTGATGAATTTATTT
The DNA here is from genome assembly GCA_026543865.1 of Argiope aurantia. NCBI lineage: Eukaryota > Metazoa > Arthropoda > Arachnida > Araneae > Araneidae > Argiope > Argiope aurantia. The sequence goes on along the minus strand of JAPMOR010069482.1, from coordinate 19,643 downwards.
TCTAAATTAGATAAGTGAATGTGCTTCAAGTCTAAATGTTTCTATTGCGATTGCCTTCTGATGCGATGTTTCTGAGGATATTGGGCATGACTTTACACTCATATATAAACTTACCAAAATAGTAACAGTAAAAATAATGACATTTTGATAAGAATTTAAATTAGACCAAGCAAAACAATTATACACAAAGTCATTTTTATCTATTTCCAGATACCTTTATGTGACAAACCAGAGCCATGAAGCAAATATTGTCATCAATCCCAAAAAATACATTGTTTTATTTCAATTGTTCTTGATATAATTCTAAGCCTCAATCTTTTGAACCAAATCCTTTTTTAATTGTGTTTTTCTTATTTTTTAAAAGTTTTGACAACGTATTTTAATGTATTATAAAGTTTCAAAAATGTAAATTATACTATTTTGTCGAAAGTATTATTCTTACTGTTACTACATAATATTATATGCACATAAATTGTTGAAATTAGATAATATTTTTAGACAACGAAATAGCAGATATTTCAAGACCTTTAATATTATATTTTTTCAAACTTTAATTCTGATCTTAAAATTGACATTTTTTTCTGTAATATGTCAAAGTGTTTCCTCCTGAAAATCCAGTTTTTGTCACTATATGAAATATTCGTGAATCTTTGGTAGCTTATTGGCATACTCTTACGATAAAGATTTAAAATTCAATTTATTTTTCAAATACAATAAATTGGAATTTCTTAGAATCTTTCTACTTTACAAGAATCTTAGCTTCCCGATAAACATGGATAAATTTAGAAACCTGCATTCGAGTGAAATGTTTCTTTAAATATTTATGGCGTGTTTATGCCTTCTCGGAACATCGTATACGTATAAATAAAATGAACTCCATTCCATATTGTGGATTCGTACTGAATAAAACATTGCTGGATCAAATGCTACGAATACTTTTGCCTCCCTGATTTATGGAACTACCTCCATTGTTTCACTTTGAGGGATGGTAGGTAAATTTAGAAAGCTATATTTTCTAGTTTATGATATTTAAACGAGGCATATATTTATTCTTTTGGGTTTTTGTTTATATTTGAAATTGCATATCTGTAAATATATATGGGTTATTATATTTTTTTGACTATGAATCCTTACCGATCTATTCCAGTATTGTGATTTTTTATCAAAATATAATACAATATAAGATCAATTTTTAATTTTAATTGTAGTTTTATTTAAGTTTAATTGTAGTTGCCATAATCGTTTTGGTATGCTTATGAAAATATTATCACATCCTTCAGGACATAAGGAGTAATCAGTTTTTAAAATATGTTGTTGCGTTGAGACGTATGGCACTTTACAAGCCTGCTGACAGTAATCTGTCAGCGATTTATGACGAGTGAGCATCTCTTGTTTCTTTCAGAAGCGCCAACCAGGGCCAACAGTAGACTTAGCTACTCCATGCGTCACATTCGCTTGCACAACCCCTTATTACAGACAGGAACATCCACACAACTCACGGATAGAACACAGAAGAAGAATCGGGACCCGAACCCGGACGCCTAGATCATGGGGAAGACGCGCTTCCCCTATGCAAGGGATGGACAAACTCCCGACCGCGGATATAATTTTAATTTTGCTGGTCCGAGGCTAAGTAAAAGAAATACATATTTATATATTATATATTGATGTACTTTTCTACTTTGATTAAATATTAGTTTTTTAATTTCTTTTTTTTCAAAGGACTGCTGATCTTTTTACTTTCTCTAATTTTGTTCTACAAAACATAAATCGACGGAAATAGCAAGCACAGACATGTTTCAATCGGTAAAGTGTTAAATGAGGAAGTTCTTTGTTAGTTATAGCTGCAGATTGGTGCCAACTAGCGTTATCTTTTCTCGAGGATCAGACATATGGGAATCTAATATAGGTGAATCAGTCGTAAAATATGCGCATTCTAAGATCCAGCCAGAGGCTTTTTTGGGCCCGAGTTCTAAAATTATTGATTGCATATGAAAAGATTGCGCACATACAGCATCATTGTGAATAGAGGTGAAATTATTAAAAGTATAGCGTAGATAGTGCTTGTTTGGGTTATTCGTAAAATATTTCAACCCCAAAATGGCTACTAAAAATGTAAAATTGATTCAGAGTGTCGTGCTTCTAATGATGAATGGATCTCGAAATATTTTTTTTACATTTGTAAAAGATAAACCAGTGTGTCTTCTGCAATGAAGCTATAGCAGTCTTCAAAGAATATAACATTTCCCTTCAGTTTACATCTAAGCATAAGAATTTAAATTACGAAGCAATGTTCGAATATGAAAGAAAACAAAATGCAGAAAGTCTTTGTAAAATTTATCAGACCAACATTTTTTTTTCATTAACAGAAGCAGCAATAGCCAAGACGCAGCTACACATGCAAGGTGCATTGTAGAAAATAATATTGCTAAAAATAATAAAGCTCTCAGTGATGGGGAGTTTGTTAAACAATGCATTGAATACGAAACCCGTGCTTGATGCAGTCATGAAGCTTGTAAATATTATTCAATCTCGTGAGCTTACTTACAGGAAATTTCGAGATTTTTTTCAGTACGTGCAATCTTAATATTCTGTTGTACTGTATTACTTGAAAGTAAGATGGCTTAGTGCAGGATGTATTTTCAAGCGAGTTCGGCAGCTGAAAGACGACATTGTGTCGTTCTTCCATGAGAAACAGTGTTCTGCGGAGTGCGAAATGTTAGAAGATACAGAATGGCTTTCGGACTTTGCATTTTTCATAGATCTTCTTTGTCATATGAGCAATTAGAATGTAAAGATGCAAGAGAAAAATCAATTTATCGACGATATCTGGACCCATCTCAAAGCTTTTAAACTAAAACTTAATCTGTTCGCTGGGCAGCTAGCTAAGAGCGATTTGTCTCATTTCCCGAGGTTAAATTCAGTACCCTCAATAAATGAAGAGAAGCTTAAGAATTATGAAGGTGGCTTGAAAAAATTGCATTTTGAGTTCGAAAGCAGATTTCAAGATTTCAGTGCCATTCAAAAAAATTGGATCTTTTTGCCATGCCTTTCAATATAAATTGTGAAGCAGTGAGGTCGGTTTGCAGTTTGAATTAATTGAGATGCAATCTAACAATCATTTCAAGCAGTTCTTTCTAAATATGCAAAAGTTAGAGTTTTACAAATCATTATCGAAATTAAGTTTCCCAAATTTAATATCTCAAGCCCAGAAATCAGTGCTATGTTTGCTTCATCTTATATATGTGAACAAGGGTTTTCAACTATGAACCTTAGAAAGAATTATTTCAGAAGTAGACTGACAGATGAGCATTTAGCCTTGTTGCTTAAAATCAGTGCATCTCACTTCGAACCTCAATATAAGTAACTTTTAAAAATGAAATCGCAATTTCATTCATCTCATTAACATATATTTAAACTGCAATACTTTTATATTGTTTTTAAAATTTTAGAAAAATTTATCTTTGCCCACCATACTTTTTTCTTCGATTTTAGGCCGACGTTTTCCGATCAAAAAACGTTTGCCCATCCCTGCCCTATGCCAAATCTCCGGCGTTTTTAAAATATAAAACATCAGAGCATTTTAATATTAGATAATGATGAAATTTATCTTTTTTAACCATTATGTTTTTGTTTCTATAAAAAAATAAAATTCTCTCTCTCTCTCTTTTTTTATCTAGTTTAGTTTACGTGATGCTTTGAGTATTTTCTGTCCGTGTATTGCACTTTTTCTCATATTCCACAAGAAGATATATAGATCGAATTCATCCATCCTATCAACACATTATTGAATATTTTTATTCATATTTTATTAAACATAATTAATTAGAAAAATATATAATAATCAATTTTTATAAAATAATAATGGAAATCATAATTCATGAAATGTTGATATTACTAATACATTTCAAAAAGAGAGCGATTCGTAAAAGGATAAAATTATCTTTAGTTCATTTCAAATTAGCACGCTTTACAATATTCCTAATTTATTCATTTTGAGGTATTAATAAACAAAAATACTTAATTATCAGAATATTTGATGATACATTTTATGAAATATAATAGTTTTGCAATCTATAATCCTTTTAAATTAAATTTTGAAAGTCAAACGATTTATCTGTTATTTTGAAACGAATAGTGACTAAATTTTTATTCTGAATGTCACTCAGATTCAATACCAACACTTTTTATACATTGATGTTTCGATTTTAAATTAATGGATAATATAAAATGTCTACACTATGTTGGTTTTTAATGTACTGTGTTCCTTTATTTGAAGATGGAATTCAAATCTGCAAAATTCGAAATGAAATAGTCATGAGTATTAAATTCCTTTATTTCCATAAACAGTAATACAGCAATATTTTATATTTATCTTTAAATTATAAACTGAATATATATATATATTCTATATATGTATATATGTGCGTGTGTCTGATTAAATTAAATTATTTATCTTAAAAAATAAAACGAAATGTTCTTGTTTTGAAATTCTCCACAATATGTTTAGTTCTTTAAGGGGGGAATTGAATGTAATAGAGTTTATATGATCATATATATATGTTTACTAAATGAATATTATCAAACTATTCCTTTTTTCCATTTTTGAGTTATATTCATACATATTGGCACTAAATGGCAAACATAATTCTATAAACGTTTTCAGATCCCATAATGTTCTAAAATAAGTACAGTTACCTTGAGAATCAATTTACGTAATGCCTACGTAATGTTTCTCGATGCTGTATGTAATTTTCAGACAATAATAACATTTTTTTGAAAATTTCCTTTAAGAAAATGAATAATAAGTTATTAGATATTTAAAATTAAAGTCTTATCAACGATAAAATATGATCCCCGAAGTTTTTTGTGAGTCTGTGATAGTAATGCTATTTCATTTTCTTGGAAGATAGGCAAATTGTATTGATTTTATATACTAAGCTATATTGTTTCTTACATTTTTTTTAATTTATGAAGAATATTTTTTTACAATGCTCTTATTCAATTATCACATGGTATGTCATTTTTTCTCACAAAAACTCTATAAAATGGAAGAAAATTAACTTTCCGTACTACAGAAGCATATGTTTGCTATTTACAAGACGCAATTCACAATTTATTCTCACGGCCCATTTCTTCAGACTTAATAAAACATTCTTCTTTCAGTTCTACTTCTTTTTGGTCGGTTCTCTTTTTATGGTTCACTGTAAAGTAATTTCCCTTTCGTCTGCCTTGTAATGAGATTATTGAACTTCTCATGAAATCTGTTTTTTTTAATCAATAAAATTTTATTAGAATTTAACTTTTTTCTGTGGTAATTTATTACTAGTAATGTAATTCTCGGCAGACTAACAAGTACAAAATACATATTTGAAGTTTATTGATAAAGAAGTATTTTTGTAGAAGTTGTTTTCGCCATCTTTTAACAGCTATAATCTGGTTCAGGATAAAACTGTTCTTGTCTGTGTCAATATTTTTTAAAATTGCATTATTAAATGCTTGTCATTTATTTTACTCTAACATTTAAAAATGGTAAAGTATCTTAAAAGTAATGCAAATATTAGAGAGCACCGTATTCCACATACATAAGAGATTATGTGCGTAAGACTCATAAGACTAAGAGCGGACATTTTGAACCACTTTCATGAAATTATTGAAGACTACAAGATTTTTGTTGAACTTAAAAAATACATTGTATTATTTTTTTTTAATTTTATGTATTCAAAGTTTATTTTTATTGTATTGTCAGTTATTCTGAGTTTTGTTTGAGAATTTTACTTGAATACAATCTCTCATCTTAAGCTGGCCGCGGTGGCCTGGTGGTAAGGTCTCGGCTTCGGAACCGGAGGGTTTCAGGTTCGAGACCCGATTCCACCGAAGAACCGTCGTGTAAGGGGGTCTATTGCACGTTAAATCCGTTCTGACCAAATGTCCTCCCGCTGGTGTGGTGTGGTGTGGAGAGGGGGGTGCCAGCTCAGGTGTCGTCCTCGTCATCTGACCGCGGTTCAAAATTACGAGGTCCGTCCCAAAATAGCCCTAGTGTTGCTTCAAATGGGACGTTAATATAACTAAACCAAACCAAACCTAACCTCATCTTAAGCTGGAATGATTTTAAAAATTCTGAATTTTGTATATATTTTATAAGGCTATGTCCTTTAAGTTGCAAAGTTTTGACAAATTTTAAAGATGTAAAACATTCTCAACTGTGATTTCATTCTATTATCATGAGCCAAGCTGGTTGCTCTCCAAATATTTCATCAACAATTTCTTAATATTTTTTTTCTTGAATATAGAGGAACTAATAAACAAATATTTTGAATGTTGGGGGCAGTTCAAAATTATGTATCAAATTTATTGGGGCTTCGTTGCAAACACTGTATGAATGGGCAATAAATAGTTGCTTATCCACAGTTATTATTTGTTTAATGTATAATAAAGCAAATAATTTGGAATAAGCATTTTCAATATCTCTAATATTAGTGCAAAATGTTTGGCTCAAAGTTTTTTCAAACCTTCTTATCTTAAGATTAATTAATGAATATCTCATAATATATTTGAATTATTTCGAGCTATTGTTTCCCGAAAAAAAGTTGATTGAAATACTCTAAAAAGTGTATTTAATTCGTTTGAAAATATACTTCACTGCATCATATCTTGGAACTCCCAGGAAGTTTGCTTTTCAAGTACACCGTTGTATGAAACGCAGAATCTTTCCGTATGTGAAAAACTTTTATGTACTTACAAAGTTCCCCAGAGTTATATGGGAGAGTTCAGGTGTACGCGGTCAAAGTATTTCCTTTAACACAAAATTATGCCATCCGCTTTCTCGAAGAACAATAGAAGAACATAATACATAGTATACCATCTTTAGCTCATTTTCATTTCGACCATTTTGGCCATTTTTAGATATAGAGAAATATTTTTACTCTATTATGCTTCTAAGTTCTTTTTCTTTAATTTCCGCTGAAGATTTCAGATTAAAAGAAATAGTTCCATGAAATGTCTGAAAAAAATAAGCTATCTTATTTTAAACGTCAAAGGTAAATTTTCTGAAAAATTAGATTTTTCCTTCTGAATAAGATTTGGTTTCATTTTAATTCTAATATACTTACAACATTTCTTGCAATAAATTGCGAAAATTGCAGAAATGCAAATAAATTATTTAAATACAATGAATCAAGTGTGAAAACGACAGCTTTACCTATTCTTGGTATTCACATTTGCAGTATTCGTGATGTTAAACAAAAACAAATATTTTTTTTCTACATATTCGTTGGGATAATTATGAAAATTTAATGAACAAACAAGTAACAGAAGAATAAGCAAGAAAAACTGAGGACATTTGAATCCCATTTTCTGTAAAAATTATTGTTTCCACCTTTCCAGAAATAAAATAAATAAAACCAAATTTTAAGCTTTTTTATGAGAATTTCAAGTAGATTTATTTAAACAAAATTTTTTGAAATAAAATATGCCCCCTTTTTAAAGAAAAATTCATAAATTGTAAGTATTAAATTAGGTAGGTTCCATTTAATTTACTACTTAAGAAATAAGAACATGTTTAAGATCTCTGTATGCATTCATAAATAATAAACTTTTAAAAATGTAAATGTTTTAAAGTTTCACACTGAGAATTCGAATTCACTTATTTGAATACAGACAAATGTCTTTTCACCGGATTCTTTGACTACACATTCCACAAATACTTATTTCAAATTATAAAATTATAATACTCTTTCCATTCTTCTTTAAATGTCCGCCAACACTTCTATGTGATAATATAGTTTTTAAACATATTTTCTTATTATTTATATGCAACAAATATACATCTCTTCAAATAAATTCATTTAAATTGCTCGTTATAATTTATTCAGAATGTTAAAGTTGCGAATAATAACTTTCCCTCTGGGTTAGCATGAAATATATTTTTGTAATAATTCCGTTTGCATTTCACATATACATTTACAAAAGCTTTTAATTTACAAATATATCATCATCTATAAGAAATACAACCTACGAAATCTTTTATGTCTTGCCGGACTTATCCTAAGATTGAAATAAACTTTCTGAATTCTCTGTTTAACTGGCAATCTTTGGGGAGATTAAATTCGTGGGTAAGTCACCATATTGAAATCATTCAACTGAAAAGTTTGCGTAACTGAATCGAAATCTCTGTTATCCGCATTTGAGAAATAAATATGGAAGATACACAGCTTTAGAAATGTTCTAAATTTTGAGAATTTCCTATTAAACTCTTGATGCCAATTCTAAAGTATTTGAGATACAGGATGCAAGTTTTTTAATAATTTTCTCAGATATGGTATTTTTGTTACCTGAATTGGCACTTCTATACTTTTTATAGTTTAAAACGTTACAGTGTTACTGCTCTCAAATTTTTTTTCTTTAACAAAATATTGCTTCTAACAGAAACATTTATGAATGAAACAATTTTTCCATGCATATTTGCTAAAACTTTTAAATAGATAAAATATTGGGTGAAATATGACATTTATAACTTATTTTAATGTTATGCAATTACCTGTAAACATGATATTCAATATTTTTTATTGAAATATTTTTTTTTTCACTTTTAAATAATTTAGAACTCATTTTAATCCAAACATCAATGTATTAGAATTATTTGTTATGCATTTTTTTTCTTGTTTCTATAAAACCTTCATACCTTATTTTAAATTATTTTGTTATGTTATTTAACAATACAATAATATGAACTATAAGGAAGATAAATTATGGTGCTAATTTTATCAACTGCAGTTACTAAAAATTCGAATTAATTATTTATTTTGATTGACAGATCTTAATTTAATGAAGCCTCAAACAAATATGACTTACCGTAATGAATTCATAATAAGCGAAAAATGCTTAAAATTGACTTTAAGCAAATGTTTAAATAGGGGAGACCGGGCATTTTGATTAGCATTTCAAGATGAAGAATGATTTTTCCACATTTTCCCTATTAGTACAGTCGACTCATCCATAATGTTAGTAATCTTCACTGCAAGACACTAAAAATATATGCAGTGAACTTTTGCTGCTATTTTGAGTTTTTTAGATGAAATTCCTATATTTTCTATGACTTTTGTAATTTCTCCAGAACTTTAACATAAGATTTTATCCATTAATATACACTATGATTAATCATATCTGAGAAGCCGAACATATTTAATATTACTGATCAGAATAAGTTTTCGATTTCAATGTTTTATGTCATTTCATTTTCAATGTTTTATTTCTGTGCTTACAGGCATTTTTTTGGATGCCGCTAAATATTTCATTTTCTAGTTCTTTAAAAATATATTGCAGCCATGCTTGTGGCCTTTTCATGGTCACATATCGAGGGAATACTCTTATTGATAAAAACAGTTAGTGAGTTATTGAACGTTTCTTATTTCAAAGCATTGGAAAAAATAATGCAATTAATCCGTACAATTAAAGTTTAGTCGATCCATGAAATTACTTTCTGTTTACTTAACATGATTTTAGATTGCGATAACCATAGATCATGTTCATGCTCCGAATAGTGTCGAAAGTAAATAGACTACTACTTAGACTGCAGTACTTAAACATGAACACATATAGACTCTTAATGTATCTTTTGACCAATATGAGGTAAAACAAAATAAACAGCCTGAATCTTCAAAATCGTCTTTTGCCATTAAGCCAAAAATTTTCAATTTTATTTTTAATAAAAGAAAGCTACTAAAAGAAATTTCATGGGTGGAAAAGAGAAGTTCATAGGCAACTAATACAAAAAAGTTTTTGCTGAGAAAAAAAAAAAAGCCCAGAAGATGGAACGAGAGCATTTAACTCTTTGAGGTGCACGATTTTAAACAAAATAAAATCACTCACATATATTGTTTTAAAAAGTAGAAAGAAACATTCATTTCCATTACTTAACATAAAATATTACCAAATTAAGGAAAAAAATAATAACATTTGAGGAAATCCTTTTCTATAAGGTCACATCACCTATTCATATTCAATATAAAATATTTATTTATCACAAAATAATTTATTCACTTGTGATAAAATGTCACATGCTATAATGAACAAAAAAATTCACTGCTCCACACAATACGCCAACCTTAATATCGCAGTTGCATGCACAACTTACAGATGCTTTTTGGTTTGTATAAATTTTATTTTCACTTATTTACCGTTGATGCCAACTAAATGCAAAAACGTTTAATTAAAATTTTAAACTGTATGACTAACATCAACTTTTCTAGGTGATTTTAAGTATATCCTACCAACCATAACATACTAAGAAAAAAGCTGGGATAGTTATTTACCCACATAGCCACAATGATAACAACCTCGAGATGCAAAAAAAAAAAAAAAAAAAAAAAAAAAGAAGAAAAAGAGAGATGATAGTAAGAAATTGAAACTGGATTCCTATAAAGAAATTGGGGGATTCAAACTTTCAGCAACCCTGATATTACTAGTTCAAAACCATCCAAAAAGTGTAGTGCAGTGTCCTCAATATATCGAGCCCGCTGGTGACCCTCCACATTTGATACATGTTGGCTCGTAGAACGTTCAAACTTTGGAAGAGAATATTTATTGTTTTTGCTAATGAAAAATACTTATCTTGCAAGAGTTTAAAATGAACTCAAATTTTAAACTTAATGTTCCTCCTTTACTTACTATTCAAGACAAAATATATAACAATTAATTAATTTTCTGTTTTACAATATCAAAGAAGATAATATGATCAACTTTTTTAAGATTTTTAAGATGGGAGAAGCTGATACTCTGAAGACGCTGATATTTGAATAAAAATAATTACGAATTCATTAAAATAAGAATATATCCAATTGTATTTAATGCAATAAAATTCTATTCAAATAATGTACGCAAAGAAATGCAATTGCTCAGAAAAAAATGAATTGATTAAGAATGATTAACTATTCATAGCATCCGTTTGGTGACACAATTATGCCAGGAGGCTAAACTTTTGAAACAAAGTAATTTTCTTTCTTTCTGAAAGAATTTCAAAGCTTTGTTTCAACCGATTTAATTGCTCTATTTCGTGTTTCATTAGTTCAGGTATTACAAGCAAACGACGGTGGTCCTGACATTTATACAAAATGTTGTTTTGTACCACGAAATCAACTTGGTTGTTATCTTTACATAGTTCTTTATATATTTTTTTTGTATTCATCTGACATCTGTTCCACTTGTACTCGCGCTGTTAAATCATCACAAAGTGCAGTCATGATTGTTGAGTATCTACTAAGTGAATCAACGTGACGCATTTGACTACCTGATCTCATAATCAAAATATTCGAGGAATAAAACCTTATGCGCTCTTTTAGGAATTAATTCTTTTTTAGTAACAGTCTGTTTGAACGAAGAGCAAATTTAATTTGACAATTTTAATTTTAGTTCCTAAAATGTAAGTACGGAATTTTGTTAATGCTTTAATAACAGCTAAAACTTCTAGTTCATAGCTCGATAAATTTTCTTCCTGAGGTGTTGTTTTTTCACTCATATATGCTATGGGATGTAAATGATCATCGTCGTCAGTTTTAAGAAGGATTCCACCGTAACTTAATTTGGAAGCATCTGTATGGAGTTCCAGTTTGGAACCTGGCTTGTACAGATGTAAAACTGGATCTTGCGATAAAGCTCTTTTGAGGATCTCAAACGCTTTTATTTGAGGTGGACCGAATTCAAATGTTACATCCTTTATAAGTAAATCGCTTACAGGTCTAGGTATTAAAGCATAATCTTTCACGTACTTCCGAAAATATCCCGTTAAACCCAAGAAACTTTGGATTTGTTTTTCATTACGTGATCGAGGAAAATTTAGTACTGCTGAAGTTTTTCAGTTGATGGCCTGATTTGTCCATTTTCGATGACTTGACCAAGAAAGTTAATTTTTTCTTTCAGAAACTGATTTTTTTTAGATTTAACTGTAGACCAAATTCAGAGGCTATGTGTAAGACGCGTCCCAATTTTTGAATACCTTCAGAATTGGTTTGAGCTGGGATGATAATATCATCCAAGTAAACAATTAAAGTTCCGTCATGTATTAAATCTTGAAAAATTACTTGAATGTAACTTTGAAACATAGCAGGTGCATTTGTAAGTCCGAAACAACATTTTTTTAAAACTGAAATAATCCTTCATGGCCAATAAAAGCCGTGTACTTTCTGCTGACTGGTGTAAAATCAACATGAAAGTAAGCATTTTTGAGATCTAATGTGGAGAAAATTTTGCCTGAGTGTAACTTATAAAAATATCTTCTATATTTGCTAGAGTAAATTTATCCTTGATTGTATTTTGTTCAAAGAACGGAAATCAATACACAGTCTGGGTTCGCGATTTTTACGTTTCACTAAGGCAATTGGAGATGCATAATAAGAATAGCTTTTTTCAATGATACCCTGGACAAGCCATTCCTCGATTTGTTTTGTAACTTGTTGTTTTTCTATGGGAGTAAGTCTGAGAACCGGTAGGGTCAAGGGATGTCATCAGTTAAATTAACAGATGTTTGCAAATTTAGTACTGATTTTATTTGGAGAGTAATTTAAAAGTAAATTAATTACATGATCTTTCATATTTTTATCAGACAAATGCCCTATATCAAAATCATTTTCTGAATAAGCATTAAAAACATTTGTGCATACTTCCTTCACTAACCATTCAGAATTTACATTAAAAAAAACTCTTTTCAAAACAAGTATCAGTTATTAAATTAACATCAACAAATTTATCTTTATTCAAAGATATATCATCACTCTGTAAATAAAATTCAGTCAGCATTCCTTTTCGGACAAGTAGTAATACTACTTTTATTTTCATTTATAGAAGAGAAGTTGAACTATTATCATTTTTTATACAACAAGCAGAATGAGAAGAAATATATTTTGTTTCTTTTTTATTCTCAAGGATTAATTAATTCGATTCGTTTCCGGTATCAACAGAGGGAATTATGCAACGCTGGTATTCTTTTTCACTTGATGACACACGCTCTGATTTATTTTCAGAAACGCATTTAGTCGTGACCTATCTCTCGGAGGTCACGATTTAGTTGTAGGAGTTTTATTGGAAAAAGTATTTTTAAGATCTAAATAGCTATTAGATGGTAATTTAGTGATATTAGATGCACGAGAATAGAACCTTGTGGTTCGCAGTCCAGCAACTTAACCAGGATACAAAAGCGTATGCTTGTGTAGTGTATTTGTTAACTGGCTTATATGCTATTCACCACAGTATAATGCATTCAAAAGAAATATTTCTATCTGTAATTGCTAAAACTCTTTTCGCTTCTGATTTTTATCAACATGACTAATATCTATCGCCACTAGCGGAAGACTGACAATTGAACTGTTCGCTAATTTAATTTTTGTGCTACGGCCTACATAATTAGGATTAATAATCATTAGTACGCTTCCGTTATCAACCAAAGCTTTAATAGGAATGTCGTTTACAATAATATCTACGTATTTCAACTGAGTGATTATTAACTCTTGTGGAATTTCATTTGATTTAAACATGGAGTTTACAGAATTTGAGTTATGGGATCTTCGCCGATTGTTATGTTGTCTAGCATCAACATTTTTGGGACAGAATTTTATTAAATGCGATATAGAATTACATTTAAAACAAGTTTTCCTATCAATATTTCCATCGTGTACATGACCGTTATTTCGGCCGGAATTATTGACGCGCGATCTTGAGCTGCAGTCATGTGTATTTATGTTCTCTTCCCAAAACAAACTTTTGTTTCTTGCGCGGCAGTATATGTCTATTTCTTATTCTAACGCCTGCGGTTTTAAGCATTCTGAGCCTTGTTTGATCAAAACGGGCTCGGATGTGCCCTTGTGAAGAGTGCTGGTCAATTTTTCGGTTACAATTAGTTCACAAAGGGTCGCAAAATCTTTCGCTTTTCTTAGTTATAAATAATATTCTAAATTCGCTTTTAATCTTGAGACGAAATGCACGTGATTTTCACCTTAAATCTTTTGGTGCCTTGAAAGTTATCCCAAAATTCTTTAGCAGATGGTTGGAATACTCTTAACACTATTATTTTGACTTAGTCATAATCTTTTATTTCGTTGTCGTTTGCGTATAACAAAACAAAATGACATTTCTCGCCTAACAAATTTAGAAGGACTTCGGGCTTTGTATTCAATTTTAACCTGTTTTGCTTCGAAAGCAAGTTCCAAAATATTGTAGAACAAATTGAAATTTTCTGATTTAGTTTGTATTGGCACTGTCAATGTGCGGATGCTTTTAATTATTTGTTCGATGGAACTCCGCATGACTTTCTGGAGGAGGCCCGTTAGGACTTCTTATTCCGGTCGCTTGAACGTTTCTCATATTTTCTTCACGAGCTAAAGTTAGTTATAATTTTTCTAATTCAAACTTCTTTCCTTTTCACGCGCTTGTTCTGTCTTTTCACGCGCTTGTTCTGCCACTTTACGCTCTCGTTCGGCCACTTCACGCGCTCGTTCGATCTCTATTTTTCCGCGTTCCTCTGCTTCTACTTTTTCGTATTCCTCTACAGTTGAGATTGTAATGTCTTTAACAAATTCCAAATCATCTTTAGCCGCTTGGCTATTTTCTATAATTTGTTTAAGCTGCACAATATTTGTTTTTTCCGGAACTACCTCACCTATTGCTTCAGCGACAATAATTAAATCTTTCTTTTTTGTATTTTTAAACATTCTGAATATGCCTTTTTTTTTCTAATAATAAATGCTAATATAATAAAGATAGTAATAACAATGCTAATATTTCTTCAAAACAAAAATTTCTAAAATAAACCCATTCAAACAGTTTCTTTTTCTTGAAAAAATCATTTTCAAATATACAAATCTTAAAATAAATGCTTGCAAGATTCTTTATTCAAAATTATATAGATAATTACCCTACTTGTTCTTCTTCAATTATATCCGTTGAGATAATATTCTGCAGGAACTTCACAATTTGCCAGCCACTTCCGAACCGAAGATTTACTTGAGCAATTTTGCCAGCCACTACCGAACCGAAGATTTTCGAATTTGACGAAAACTAATGATGAAATTTTCGGATTCATGCCGGATCGAAGATTATTTTTCTATTTCCGAGGTCATTGCATCCATGACCGAGCCCCCACATGTACAGACATGTTAACTCTGGCTCGAAAAATAGGCCTCTACCAACCGGATTATATATCAAATCAAATAGCTCTCACAGGCCCTAGGGGAAAGCCCGGTTGAGATTAATGCTTAGAGATGGCTCATATTACAAAAATCACACATTAATTTAACATAAACGAATTTAATGAACTGGACGAACGGCTGGGCCGCTTTACGTCGATGAACGCTCTTATAGTACTGGATCCAATTTTAATGGCGGGAATCAGATAGCTTCTTATTGGCTGTTGTTGAGTGATGGCGAGAGCTCCCGCCAGTATGACGCTCCGTACACCATACACGCACATAAT
>JAPMOR010069469.1:61846-84588 GCA_026543865.1 Argiope aurantia | reverse complement strand
TTTTAATTTAATATTACTTTTAATTAAATATAACTTTTAATTTAATATTACTTTTAATTAAATATAACTTTTAATTTAATATAACTATAATAATAAAGTACATTTATAATAAGCTTCATCAGATAAGGCTTTAAATTCTTAAATAACTCTGACTTTTTATTCATTAATTTAGTTTATAAATTCATCTCAACATGATATGCAACATAATATGAATCTTGATCCCGATTTAGAATAAAAGAGAGATAAATTTAAAAATATCCTCTTGTTATGACTTGCAACATTTTTTTTATTTATTTAGACATTGCAAATAATATAAATCAACCATTTTCTTTCGGTGAATTTTCCTCTTATACAATTATATTCTGTAATATTAACTGAATGCTATAAAATGGATTCATGAATATTACTTCTTTAACACCTATCACCATTTAATTTTTCCCTTATCTAAAAGGAATCTCTTTGTTGCATGATTATTTATAATACCAATATAAAGTTAGGGAGATATTAAGATAAATTTGGTGAATTGTTGAATCATAAATCAAATTTTTACGATAAGATCTTATCAACTTTTTTTCTCAATACCTCATTCGAAATGTTCATTTCTTCTTGTATAAGCTAATACTGTTTGCATTGTTATATTATTGTCCACTATTTTAATTTCCCCAAATTTAAGCGAATTATTTCCGTAAAGAATTAGTACCTACATATTTCTTCAAAATTGCTTAAATATTAAAAAGTGTTAATTAGGTTCAATGGAATTTTCTTAAATTCTTAATAATTATAGTTTTATTATTTACAATGATTATTTTATATGTCACCCTTTCAGCTTCTTGATGATTATTTTGTTACATTTTCTGCAAACTTAATAATTCTAAAGCAAAATCATATATTTTTACCTTTTCACTTCAATGAAAAGCATGAAATTGTTTTTCCGATTCAAAACAAGATAATTCAACTTAATTATTGCTTTATGAATATAACATAATTAATTTTAGTACAAATTATAATTAAATTGAAGAAAAATTCAAATCAGAAAAATTATAAATCAGCAAATATTTCAAGGCTCAGAAGCTGAAATAATTTATTCATGTTTTATTGCCCTATTATTTTCAGAAAATTGATTATTATAATAAAATAGGAATTCCCAAAATAGAATTCACTCAGATAGAGATGTACTTAAAGGCCATTATTGAAGTCATTTTATTTATAAACAAAAGTGATCATTTTGAAAAATAATCTAATATTCACAATACGCAGATATTGATCGGACAATTTTACTAGATATTTCCAAATATATTAACCAGATATATACAAATATATTTATCTAAAATTATGCTTTATACATAGTTCTTCAATACATAGTTATATATATATATATAAAGGAAGAGCAAATTTATGCACCATGACAGCACTTTATCAAAATTCCCATTTGTATTACAAATGACAAAAAAAAAAAATGCTTTACTAAAGCTGTAATGAGTTCAGTTCATGTGCTGCATGTGTTTTCACATTTCCGTGTTTTCTTCTGAATATTTTGTCTGAAATTACTTATTTGTTTCTTTTATAAAGATTAAACATGCTCGTGAACGTAGAAAGAATAACGATAATTTGTAAGTAGTATGTGTGGAATTTCCTTTTCTCTTTAATAAGGAGAACAAATATGCAGGACACTTTTCTGCAACGCAAATATGCAAAAATATAAATCTGACAAGAAAAACATGTTTTTATTATGATGTTTATTTTTTTTATCATAATTGTTGATGAAAATAAATTTCTGAACTAAATAATTTTTCCCTTTTATGATAGTTTTCTTTTGATTTGGAAAATTCTAAATTTTCGGCATCGATATATAGTATGTAAATTATAATTATAGTATAGAATGGAATGACTTTCAGCAAGAAGGGCAATATTTCTTGGGTGATATCTATGTCCATTGTTCAGTTAAATGACATTTTCTAACAAATATTTAATCTGCAAACCAGGAATAATTATTTTTTTAAAAATCTACAATTCATTTCAGTTATTTTGTTTTTAAGGGTACTTAAATCAACTAACTTCTATGATTTGAAATAACTTTAAGCTATTTATTGTATTTTTATGTCACAGCCTTTAACAGTAATTAAATTAAATGCGGCTCCGTATAATTATATTCCTATAATATATATATCCTATAATCTTTTTATATGATTTTGAAAGATTATTACAATTGAATTACCATTTTGTTGTACATAGGATTATATTTTTATATGTCGGCTTTGAAGTAACTATGTTCTCTCTACTACTTATTTGTATAAAATAAAAGAAATATTTATTATCCAAATACATGAAAAAAGTTAAGTTAAAGTCTGAATCTAATTTTTGTTTATTTACGTTTGTATTACTTCATGAAGAATGAATACGTTTTTTTTTATTATTAGTATAATATGATAATATCTTGCTGTGATTCATTATATATTTTGTATGAAAAAGTTCCTTTCCCAGCTCATTAAACAAATAATGTCATTTTGAAGGAAAGTTTTGCTAAATTTGCATTTAAGTTATACAGAATTTTTATATTTTTTTAAAGTATAAGCTGAAGAAAATATGCCTTACATAAAAAGTTAATCGTAACGGATAGTGGACATGTGTAGAGCGTCATTTTGTAGAATTGACATTCCCCGTTGAGAAAGAACAATCAAAAAGTATACCATAAATCGCGAATAATTGATTCTTCTGTCAAAGCGAATTCATACTGCCTGATAAAGACGAGTGCATCTAGAATGGAACATATCATAGAAGTAAAATTTAAGTATCTCAAGAAATCTGTACAATTCGAAATCTAAATAAAAAGACGGTGTAATCAGTCATTAATCAGCAGTTGTAGAGTAAAGTAAGACAGACATAAAAGTACTTTACTTCATATCCTTTGAAACAGCTAATGAAGCACAATGCATATATTTTGCTCCGTTTTAAGGAAAGTCCAGTTCTTTGTGACAAATTGCTGGAAGAAACAATTCAAGCCTGGCAGACGAGACCAATATACATATCCTATTGATTGAGGATTTTTACGAAATCTTCGAAACAGTAAAAAAAAAAATTCGTCCCGGTCTTCTCTAGAAGCAAATAATTTTCTTCATGATAATACGAGACTATGCTCTCCTATGGTATTAAAAAGATTTATAAAATTTCTATCACACAGAATTGAAACTATTAATGTACAGCAGGAATTTAATTATAACATTTTTAATATATATATTTAAGAAAAGGTTGAAAGAGAAGTGTTTTCGTCCGAACGATGAAATGACAAAAGAATTGTAGTACATAAAATATGTACATATAAATAGACACAACAGGCAATGAATATAGAGGTCGTTATAATTAAACTTTCCCTATAAAAAGCATCCTACAACGCAACTGAGTGAATGGATTGCAGTGAAATTTGATATATAGACTGTAAATGAGATGCGTTCACGGAATTTTGAAAAAAAAAAGTTCCGCAACGTCCACTACAGGGCGCTTTTTCTGTAAAAACATGATTTTTAATACAATAAACGACCAAAACAGAATACAGAAACAATATTAACATTTATTAACAAGTTTCTGATCACCTTGTCTTCGAATCACATTAAGTAAAGTTAAGGAAAAAAATAACAGAACGCTATTTGAGGTGAAAAAAAAAGTTCAGTTTGCAGAAGCTGATTAGGACGTAATTTCACAAGAGGAGCAGTTATTAAATGTGTCCAGGACGATGTAGGGAGAGGTGTTCCATGTGACCACTCTCATTCACTTGCAAAATTTCAAGTTAATGCACAATGTGTTCAACAGAAAATCTCAAATCGTAACTGATCAGTTGTGATGCTTCGCACATGAAGCGTTATGGAGTTTTTCAAGTCATTCAACTTCAAAACAAGATACTGCCATCATTACAGTAGGAAACATCGACATGAAACATGAAAACGACAGTAAATGTTTCTTACCCTAACCTGTTCTGGATAAAGCTTCCCTTTTTTCGCAAGCATGCAAATCTCGACATTCTTTTTCCCTAGAACTGATATTTTTCCTGGTTTTATATTTTACTGGCCACCTTTGGCGACCAGCCGGTTCAGCAGTATTACCGCTCGCTACAATTGTCAATTAAATATTTTAAGTATCTGGTCTCTTAATAGATTCTCAAACAAAACCTTTTTAATCTTCAAATTTTTATAGTCATACCAAACTTATACAGTAGTTTAGATCGTTTCGTTCAATTTACTATATATATTTTGCTAATTTGTTGTCATTTCCGGTAAAACTTCAAATTTAATTTAAAGTGGAAATTATGAAATTGCCATTAATATAAAGATATTTTTTAATAAAACCAAGCGTTTTATTTTATTTATCATCTTTATTGTTATTTATTTATTATTATTATAATTGAATATGAGTATTGCAAACAGAATCGCTCTGTATTTAAGTCTTATGTGAATTACAAAATATTTTTCATAATTTATATAATATTTCAAAGAATGATTCAACAAAAATTTCTCAGATTCAGCATAAAATTTAGTTTTTAGTTTTGCTTTCAAAAGGATTGAAATGAAATCAATAATAATATTTTGTTCCGGCCTATAAATTTATTTCAAAAATTATGAAGTCTAAATTTAATGCAGTCAGGTATCATATTCTGAGAAATATTCTTTATACACCAAATTTTAAATAAATGAATGAATGATTCTATTTTCCACAATCAACTAAGACTTCTTTATAAAGTTTTGAATGTTAAAAATTTCGAAAAATTCAACATTTTTATAATCTTAGGCCAATTAATCTTGAGAAACCTGCGCGCTGATTGGCATATTTTCTTTGAAACGATCGATGGAAAATCTAATATTATCCTTTTTTTATTGAATAGTGATATTCAAATTTTCATAAATCAGTCAGTTTAAGTGATTTATTTAGTTTATTGGAAATTAACTCTTTTTATTTAAAATATTAGTGTTTCAAGAACATTTTGTTAATCGTGATTTTCACAGCAGAAGCTTTATGTAAAATCAAAAATTCGTTATTTATTAGAGCATTTATTGAATCAAGTTACATAAAATATAATCATTTTCAATTTAGACCATTTTAGCAGATCTGTGTCTTACTAAGGTTTACAAATTAGCTGTGTGGCCCTGATTTGAATGGATATCCTGCTCATATTAAACAAAACTTGCATTAAAATAAAACTGATTCATTGGATTAATAATATAGAGAGTGTAAAAGATCATAAAATAATTTTTCTTGAATTTATTTTTTAGAAAAAATAATATTTCATATTTGTTTTATTTCCTACAGACACGAAATGCCGAAAATTTCCGAAATTATATTTTTGCCGAAATTTATATTTTTGCAGATTTCATTTCTAAAAAGATTTAATTTATTTTTAATTGGAGCTTTAATCAATGGGATGGCAACACTGAAAAAATCTAATTTTTTCCCATGAATGCGAAACATGCTCGTGCAGCTTAAATTTAATTTTTATTTTGTACAAAAAAAATTGTTGAAAAATATAGTTAAAATATTTATTTAAAAATAGAAATTTAATTTTAAGGTTAAAACATTGGTATCATTTAAAAGATAAAATTTTGATCTTTAATTTCATGTAAAAATCTTTTTTGTGCAGTAATATTTTCGGCTGTTATAGCAGAAACACGCCAAAATTTCGCTTTTTTTAAATAAATAAAATTCTAATTAAAAATTCGAGAAATAACCCCCAGGTACACATTCTCGATCTCCAAGGTATACACGTGCCAAATTTGGTAGCTGTAGGTTGAATGGTCTTGCCTGTAGATCGCCAACACACACACACATTGAGCTTTGTTATAAGTATAGATTACTCATAATTCTTGTTCTGGATTGTTAGTATTTTTCCTGTATTCCGTTTTGGTCTCTTATTTTGTTAAAATTAATGTTTTTCCCAGAAAAGGCATCCTCTGAGTGACATTTTGGAACTATTTATTTTTTTTCGAAGTTCCGTGAACGCAATTCATTTACAGTCTATATACCAAATTTAGTTGCAATCCGTTCTCCCGTTTGCATTGTATGACGCTGTTTAAAGGGGAAGGTTAATTATAACCACCCTTTATATAAAAATATACATAAAGATAACACATGCTTTATATTATGAAAATATAAACTTTATGTTTATAAATACATTACTTGTTCTTATCTTCGCAATTTTTCACGTCTCCATGCTTTACATTTCAATTGAAGATTCCAGCTAATGAATTCAAGAAAACAATCACATTTTGGTAATTTACTCTAAATTAATAGCTAAAGATAATTCTAATAGTCAAGCAAATAAAAAAGAGCATTTCTGGAATTTTTTTTCAAAATAAAGCTCAATAATTTTTATGTCAGAAACATTGGGAATAAACTAGAAATATAAACCAAAAATCATTCACTGAATGGCTCTATTTCTAATATGTTTATATTCTGAGAATGATAAATATGTAACTGTGTTTCACAGGATCTTTAGCAGGCGACAGAAGCTTCAAAATTCCACACTTGCATTTCTGCTCACCAAATCCGCATTCCCCAAAATAATTTTTCTTTCAGTTTTCTCAAGACATTAAAGAAAAAGAAATAGCTGGGGAAACAAGGAAAAATGCAGGGAAAATCTGCAATTTATGAGCAACAAAGCATAAAATATCCTATTTTTTTTTCCTTTAAAGATAGAGTTTCGCCTTGCATTCAAATTCTGAATATGTACCGAAATTTCTTCCCATTTTTTTCTCTTTTTACATTTTGCTTCTATTTTTTTTAAAAAAATTGATTACATGTTTATTTTCTTGGAACTCTTATTACTTAAATTAATCTAGAAGAAAAAAAAGTCGTTATGAGTTTTTATCTGTTTGATTTATGTGTTTTGGGAGAATAAAGCTACAAAATGAGAATCGGATTTGAAGTAAAGTAATTATCTATGAATATAAATCTCAAAATTAAGAATATTTTTAATGTTTTAATAACTAGTATCGTTTTTAATGCTGAAAAATGTGAAAAAATGGCCTCTGCGTTATTATTGCCAATAAATATAAAAAAAATTGTCACTGACAATTTAAAATCGTACAAGTTATAAACAAGTAACATATTACATATATAATATTATATGATAATCTTTCGACTTATTAGTATCTGTAGGCTGACCTACTGCCTTTAAATTGTGTTATGAGGCATGCAAAAGCCACTGAGTGGAACCAAAGGAAATTGTAGAGCAGTAACGTATAGGAAACTGTAATATAGTTGATATTCTTTTTTTTTTTTTTTTTTTTTTTTTTTTTTTTTTTTTTTTTTTTTTTGTTAAGCAGCAGCTTATGTAAACAAGACGAGCAAATATAAATGATTTCAGCCTGGTTCTTTAGCATATGATCCTAAGATTTACAAGTCCAATATAGTTCTTTATAACTTGGTAAGAATAATTTTACAGATATATTGAAAATATCCTCCAGTTATCAAAGCAATTTATTAGTGAGTACTTTCATGTAGCTATAGAATATGCAAAAAAAAAGGAATTTAACTAATTTCTTATTGTTAGTTAACACACTAAATGGTAAACAATAGTACATAT
Organism: Argiope aurantia; assembly: GCA_026543865.1. Taxonomy (NCBI): domain Eukaryota; kingdom Metazoa; phylum Arthropoda; class Arachnida; order Araneae; family Araneidae; genus Argiope; species Argiope aurantia. Next base: position 77,021 of record JAPMOR010069469.1, on the reverse strand, counting down.
GTCTTTAGATTTCTGTTTTATTTACTTGCAAACAATATCATCTGTAAGAAAGTAAAAATTGATTGAACATTCCTACGGTCAATCAATCCTTCAGTCAAATTTTATATCAAAATAAAAAAAATCTATATTATTTTTAAATAAAAATAATATTAAAAAACTATTTGTTCTGAAAATTATTTCAATATTTTTATTGAATTTATTGATATTTTCAATTATTAATCAATATTCTAATTACTGTTAAGGCTCATGTTTCATGAAGGGTAAATCTATAACTACAAAGAAATATAAAAGGCTATCCCTCAAAAATGGGCTCTTTGCTTATAGTTTTTAAGTTTAATAGTGTTTTATTCTGAATTTTGATATTCGAAAATTTGATATAATCCGCATCTTTAAACACTCAGAGTAAAACTCAGATATCAGTTTTTGATACATTTCTCAGCAGCTTAAATCAATAAAACTACCATTGCGTATTTATTCCTAGAGAGTTGTACATTTCTATTGAACTATTTAAACTGCAAAACTTTTAAAAGAATTTAATTCCTATTTTTTTAATATTGTTAAACATGATTAGGAAACGCTATTAAAATATTTTTGCAATGTTAATAGTAAAGAAATTCCTATTTTTTGTTTGTATATTTGGTGAAAAAATATGAAAGGAATACATTTATAGAAGCAATATTTTGAACCTTTTTGTGTTTAATATCTTAACCAGAATTTCTCACGGTGCATTTTCAAAATCATTCATGCAATAATTGCTAAAATTCAATCACTTTTTACTCAAATTACTTGAAATTCTAATTTGATTGAATTTCAACTTGTAGTATCTAGTATGAAAAACACATATTCACTCCACTACTACCGTGATTACCCGTTTTGTTGCAATCTTCAACAAAGACAGGACTTAACATTCTTTCATCAAATAAAACCGTTTTCAGTATTGCTTAATTGTGTGAATCTCGTGTTCTGCTCTCATGTGTTTCTCACCCATTCCCTGACTTCACACATATATTTTACATTACATTGCACAAGGAAATGAATATTGATGGAATATATGCTATACAAATTTTAATACAAGAACATTCTCACAGTTGCATCGTTGCAATCAGACGCTCTTCCGCAGATGTATTTCTATAAATTTTCAATATGACTTTCATTGAGAGCTTGGTTTTCTAAACAAACATATATATCAGGATTAGGGATTGCAATACCGGTATCCCGGGATACCGAATTCCGGTATTTTGAGTCATTTGTATACAATTTTGTAATATCGGTATTCACAAGTTTAAATACCGTTTTTTCGGTATTTACTAGAAATTTTTTAAATTGTCCCGACTATATGTTCAGGGATCGCCAACATAGGAAAATGGTATACCTTTTGGCTTTTATATCTTCCTAACGAGCGAAATTAATTAGACTGTGAATTCAAAGTTGCATCAAAATACAATCAAAAATACAAGTTGAATTCAAAGTACAATCAAGATAAGTGATAAAATACTAAATGAATCATCCAAGGAGGCGAGTCAAAACTATCCTATTAAAGCTCCGACCGATACTGCACACGCGCAGGATTCATAGTCTGATATTCGTATCTGTGAAAACAAGATTGTAGTTGTGAAGAAAGTGTGTAATATTTCGATAGTTTTTAAATTGTTGAGATTGTTATTTATATGTTATTTGCATATCATACATCAGGGTTCAAAATAATTTTCAGATTTATTATATATATATTTATAAATAATAATCCATAAGAATGAATAAGACTAACTTTAAAGAAAATAAAAAACTCAGTTGATAATATCTTCAGTTTGGAAAGAATATGATACCACAATGTAAAAAATGTTCAAGAATTGTTAAAGTGAACGGAGGAAGTACAAGCGGACTTCATACACATTTAGAAACGAAGCATGATACAAATTTATTAAAGAGAAAAGAATCTAATTGCGATGAAGATACAAATTTAAGCAAAGTTTCTAAGCCCAAGCCATCAGGAATTTTTAGATTATTTTGAAAAAAAAAAGATAATTTGGATGAAGTTATAAGTAAAATGCCAGCATTATATGATTTGCCGTTTCGAGTGTTTTGCACTTCTACTTAATTATGAAAATCACGATCCGCCTGAGGTTTTAAAAATCGAGCAACATCGATTAACACTATAAGAACTGTTATAAACTGCAGAAACGGTGCTGGTAAATCTTTGAAACACGAACTAATACAATTAAAAGTAAATGGTAAAAAATTTAGTCTTACATTTGATGAATGGACAAGTGCAAGAAATAAACACTATTTAAATATAAATATTCATTTAGAAAAAAAAATGGAATATAGGACTTACACATGTCTCGGGAAGTATGCCAGCCGAAAATGTGTGGAAGTGCTTAAATCTAAATTAGCGAGATATGGATTATTCCTGAAAGAAGATATTGTATCCATAATGACTGATGGAGCAACAGTTATGAAAGTTGATTAGTGCAAATCAGCAATTGTGCTATGTTCATGGAATTCAATTAGGAGTAATAGATGTATTATGCCAAAAAAAAAAAATCCAAATACCGTGGATATAGAAACTTCGGACTCCGACTTTGAAGAGAGTGAGAGTGATATTGACAATGCAGATAATAGCAATGCAATTGTTGAAGAAGATATTGCTAATGAGGATAAAATATTAACCCATCAAGAATCCCTTCCTATAATTTATAAAGTTCAAAAAAGTTGTTAAGATATTTAAACGTTACCTTTCAAAAAATGCCATATTACAAAAATATATACTAGCTGAAAATAAAAGAGAATATATGATAATATTAGATTTTAAAACACGTTGGAACAGTTAACTCCTAATGATGGAATGATTTTTGAAACTGAGAAATCCAATCCAAATAGCAATAATCGACATAAACCTGCAAATTAATTTTTCAGATAGTGAATTCGACATAATAGCCATAACAGTATCGGCTCTACTTCCAATAAAACTGGCTGTTGAGGCATTATGTCGGAGAGATTCTAATTTATTAACAGCTAATGCAACAATAAATTTCATGTTGTAGTCACTGAAAGAACAGCAAATATCACTATCTGAAGAATTATATATTTTTATGAAATTTTCTGCCGGGGTTCGTTTGGATAGTGGAAGAGATATGGTGTGTAGAATGATCAATCAGCAGACGGCAGTAGAAAATAAAACAACAACGTTTATTTACACGAAGACACACAGGACAGCACAAAGGCGACAACTATATACAGCATAGAAGACGATTATCTTCACCCGAGGCATGTAGCATACAACAGCACACACAGCAGCATACAACCAGAATCTACTGCAGACAGTAGCGCACAGCTCAGTTCAGCACTAGCTTGACTCAGTCGCTTCCGACTACTTCGTCTTCTACTTCTCGGACTCTGACTCGGATTACTGACTTCCGCTCCGTCGATTCCGCTTACTATTCTTCGACCACTCCGTCCACTCTGACTACTGGCTTCGTCGTCTCCCCTTGGCAGCGGCGGCCGTTTCCTTTTATAGGTCTCAGGAGGCGGGGCTAGAAGCCTCTCAACCAATCAGGAACGTTTGAGGCGTATCTCGGTTTCTACTGCACGGATCGGGAAAATTCTCGAAGTTTCGGGTATTATCTATTTTGGCAACAAAGTCGCCAAATGGTAGCCAAGTTTGTCGCCAAGCTCTGGGACCTCCGACGCACACCTAGACTTCGTCCCATTCAGATGACTCTAAAACTTTCTTTCTGTTGATGGAACAAACTATGCTGGGAAGCCGAATTGCAGGTTTGTAACAATATTATATTGAAAACTCGCATAGAAGAAAGGCACACCGAAATAAAAAAAATGTCTTATGGTATTTACATAATTATAATGATTTAAAAATGAAAATGAAAAGGAAGAAAAGAGACTAACCAATTCAAATCTGATCAAGTTTATAGAAAGTTTTCTTAAAATATTTTACCCACAAACCTATTCAGAAGAATTTGGTGCAGTTATCGAAGATTATGATGACACTAATGTCGATAGTGAAAAGGAATTGTCTCTTGAACAAAAATTAGAATTATCGATACATAAAAAAATCAACAATCCAAAATACAATACAGAAATCAGCTATATCCAAAACCATCTGGCGAGAAATCGATTTATTTGAAGATGAGGGATTTAGAGGTAAATACTTGGGAAAAGTATATCGCGCATTGCTAACAATACTACCAAGTAGCGTAGATGTCGAAACAGACAATACAGTGATGCTTAATGACAATACAGTTGATGCATTAGGTTTTTTAAAAATCACATTTTAAAAAGTTGTAACAGTACCACAGACAGAATAGTGATATTTACATTTTTTTGTGATTTAAATAAATAAGATGTTTCTTTACTTTTTTGTGATTCTTTATATACTGTTATAATTTATAAGTTACAATTTTTTTGTGTGATATTTACACTCTCTAATAAAACTGGCAAATGAAACAAAAAAAAAACATCTGCGTTTTCTTTCTTTTTCTAAAATTTCTACTACCTGTATTAAAACCGGTACCCCGGTATTAAGATTTAAAAAAAATACCGAATACCGGTATTGAACTTTTGGTCCGATATTGCAATCCCTAATTAGGATATATGGAAAATTTTGAAGTATCCTAAAAATATCCTGAACATAATAATACAGGAATATAAATACAATATAGTATTATAAGATTATTTGATTTTGATGAAATTTCTACTTTTAATTATTTTAAATAATGTGACAGTTAATAAACCACTAAAATAGTAGCATTGAAATTTAAAAAAATAAGAAGTTTCAAGTATTTGAAATTGACGCATTATACTTTCGATGTATCATCCCCTAGTCCAACCTTCATTGGATGATAATTTATTTTTATTAAATTTTATATTCAATTGTATAAACTGTCACATTTTTCTAATATTTTTGTAAACTATTTTAAAGTGGCGTGCTTTTCATTAATTGTATATATTTTATTTCTATTATACCTTTTACCTCCTCTTCGGATCGATTAATAAAATCTTAAAGAAAATTTTTTTTTTTGATTGATTACGATTTCGATTATCGAAAATTTTGATAAATTGCTTTCGTTGTGCTTTATTCAAATAAGAATTAAGTTTTTATTTTTTTTCTTATTGAATATTTACTGTGCAATTAGCAACTACAAGCCAAATTTAGGTAGCTTTACTTTCGATTGTCCTGTAGAGAGGATTATCACCGACTTTTTCTTTTCGTAATTCATAGAAAATATGCCAACCTCGAAACATTAAAATATTTTCATCAAAAATTATTTAGTTAAGTTTTGGTATTTTCCTTAATAACTTTTTGAGACATGTATAAAAAGAGTAAAATAATTGCGAAAATTTGTTAAATGATAATTTCAAGCATTACAAGTATATTATGTAAAGCCATTACCTTCTTTAATTTCATTCAATAGTGCGCAAAGAGTTCAAGCATTTTTATTTTTACAACTGGAATTAAGAATAATTTTTCACCGTTTAAGTGTAATTAGTTGTGAAAAATTATATCCCCATTTCTCAAAAAATATAATCATTAATGATTTTTTATATTGTTTATTTCCAAAAGGCTTATGAACGAACTAGTGTACCTCACGTATTAAAAAATCGAATGAAATATGAATGCTATTTTATAGAAAAATATCAGAACAGATTTATCTTTATCTATATATCTACATAAAATATACTCATTTAACATTTATGGTTGAAAGATAACAATGTGACTCTAAAGAGAAAAAATATAATTTTTTATGTTAAAGTTTTGTTTTTAAATGAATTTCTTCACAAATTCAGTTTTGAAACTTATTAATGTTTTTTTTTTAAATATGAAACGAACCTCCATTTCCAAATTAAGGAAGAGCGTAATTTCTTTTAAGATTTTATTCAGCTTTTGGAAAAGAATGACACATTTCTGAATCGAGAAAATTGTGCCACTCTTATGTCAAAATACAAATAGAAGGAAAAAAATATTGAATCTTAACAAATGCCCATTTATATTTTACACAATGAGACTTCTACTCAAGTATTTATGTAATGGATGAATTTTGTTGAAAGTGTTTTTTTATACATAAAAGAGAAGGAAAACCCATCAATTTGTTGTTGTTATTATTGATAGTAAAATACAAAGTTTCTGCCGATTTCGAATCGGATTTGATTTGCGGAAAAACACCTCTTCGACACTTTTTGGGTTAAATTTACAATAGAATTTCGGTGTTCCAAAAAATAAAGAAACTTTATTATTATCTGTAATTTATTTCCAAAATACTATCGAAATATTATATATTGATATATTATTACGATATTTTTGTAACATAAATTATAATTTCGTGAAAATAAGAAAATGCTATTGCAATTTTTTAAATTGTCTTTGAAATATATGCCGCTAAACAATACACAAAATTTTTGTATAATTTTAGTTTAAGTTTCTCATCTGAGATAATTATTTAGAGATTGTAGCAATTATTCTCTTTGAAATATATCAAATGTCTCAATTCGAAAATCAGATAAAATATACGTAGTTTATTAAAACATTAATTATATTTATACTACAAATATTTTACGTCCATTAAAATAAAATAGAAATTATTGCATTTTCGAAATTTTTAAGAATTAAGTATACTCGTAAATTAAGAAATTTTATTATTATAGAATTTTTCATTATTTTATTACCAAACACGAAAATTACTATGGCAAAATAAAACAGTAGTTAAAAATCCATTCATTAAACGACTAAATACAAATTTACAGTAAAGTTACAATTTTCTGTAGAATTCAATTTTGAAATATTTACAATTTTTCAGCTGTATTTCAAGCATTTCAAAATTCAAATTTAAGAATTAAAAGAGTAAATGTTCTTTTCCTTCAAAAGTTTCGGATATTAAAAGATTTAAATATAGAAATCAAATTCTCGACTAATCAAATATCATAAAATCAAAGTTTATATAATAAAATATAATAATCAATTGCATCTCCACAGCACATTTATATCTCTTTGCATCTTCACAGTCTTGCATTCTTCAAGGGTAAATTTATTTGGATGCCGACAAATTGTTACTTATCTTATATACGCATGCAATCATTCTTTGTTTTTAGTTTTTATGGAAATAATTAAAGATTAATAATCAAAAATTTAATTAAAAAGCAAGTTTGAAGAAAAAAGAATCCAAAATATACGGGACAAGTTTTAAAATACTCATCAAATACCTTATAAAGGGGTTATGATAGTGACACCAAAAAAGAAGGTTTTCTTGATGTTAAACGATATATATTGGATAAAGTACGAGTATATTTGGGGTTTCCTATTTGTATTATACATATATATTATTTATTAAATTTCTAACAAAATATTAAAGATAAATAAATTATGGCATAAGTGATAATGCTGGATATTTTTTTTAGATTTGCAACATTAAAAGAAACGTTGCATTTCAAATACGATGTTTGTTCGGTAAGTATCAGAATCTAAATCTGTTAATAGACATTTAACAGATGATTCCTTTTCAAACATTTTATAACTGCTACTATTTTTATTTAGTTAAAATATTATTAAAAAGTAAAAGCAAACGATTTTTTCTTTGATAAACATATTTTATTAATATTATTTCGTTTATTTTTAGTATAATAGCTGATGATCAATTGTAAACCTTTTGGAGTTTGGCAATATTTGTAATATATACTGTTAACTTGAAAAAATAAACAAGTCTATGGAATTCTAAATTGCTTGGAGTATTATTTTAGTTTTAAGAATTTAAGATGCTCTGCAAACTATAATTGGAAGCTTAATAAAACAGGTTGTTTTCTAGAAAGAATATTTTTCTAGAAAAATATTTAACTAGAAAACATTTGAGCTAAAATTATTTATAATCTTTTTCACAATTCATTGGATAATTTTCGTTATTAAGTGTTTTTATTTTATACACAGAATAATCGCAAATTTTAGATTCAGACCTTTCAAGGTTGTATATAATATTTAATATTCAGTCATTTCCAGGATGTATATAATATTTAATATTCAAACCTTTCAAGAGCGATATTTATCTTAAAAGTCATTAATTGTGGAGTTTATACAATTGTTTTCTATTATTCTTTATTTCCTTAATGATTTATCCATAGTAGTTATGAAATCAGAGTTTCAGATAAAATGATTAATTTAAATAGAAATCCACAAGAACTCACTTGAATAAGTTTACTTTCAGTAATGAGATCTGTGAAAAAAAATGAACAAATTATCCATCGGCTTTTCTTCTTGAACGTATTTTCATTCGTGAGAGGAGAAAGAATTTTCAAAGTATACAGTCATGATGACCAATTTCTCATTCTCTTTTCCATTATTGAATTTACCCATCTTTTCTGAGATGTTTTGCCTTATCTGTTGAAAGAAATGGGAAAAAGAACATCGTGCAAAATTTAGAAAACTTGAACATACAAATATAATTTCGTAGACAGAATTCTTTGGTGAATCCAATAAATAAAGATTACTGTTTATCACATACAGAAAATAGATGCAACACAAAAAGAAATTATTATCTGGATATGTTCACAATTTTTTAATTTGTAAAAGTGTTGGATATTAAGTTAGATTTTTAGATATTGTTTTAAGATTAGTAAACTTTGAGCTCTTGGAGAAATAAACGTTAAGATGCATCATTTTCCTCTAAGTGTTTTGTTTAAAGCATATATAAATAAAACTCCTAGATTCGTTTTAAATTTCTTAGCTTTTTACTATAAAATTAATAGCAAACATTTTTATAAGTATAATGCCTGTATATAAAGTCTTCTCTTTATATGAAAAGAAGACTTCACTCCCCTTCAGAATGGTAATAACTATAATCATAAAAGATGTTCCCAGATTAAATGAAGTGGCTAAGTGAAAATGTAGCTAGAAATCTGATAGTATCACCTAACTACGAACTTTAAACTAGATATCCTTATCTCAAAATTCTGGTATCATAGGGAATATAGTTACAATATTGAAGATATTTACAATTTGAAAAGAAAAAAAAAAAGAGGAAATCTCTTTGGTTTATATGGAGAGATGGATTACTTAAAGAGATACATCTCATTTAAAAAGATGAATAAATTATTTTAATGTTGCAGAATACATCGAGATAGCAAACATATGGACTATCACAATGCTATGAGGTACGAAACACTAAATGGCCAGTGGATTTAATATCGAATTTAAACACTATGTCTAAATTCTTCTATTGGCTAACAATAAGTATTATGCCTGTTATAATTCATTTAATGATGAGCATAACGCATCCTTCTCTTTTGGGTATTTAAGAAACTTTGTTTGGACAAGTGATCCATAGTGAAATTTCCCCATGAGTAACTTCTCTCATCATTCTAAAATAATATATCAGGCAAAATCTGCTGGCCGATACAGATGAAAACCTCGTTCGATTGTGTGTGTGTGTTTTTAAATACGACTTTAAACCATGCTTAGAGCAATATTTACATATAATGAGTGCTTAGACGCTCTCATAGTGTTATAGTCACTTTGCTAAATACAGACACTAACCACTTTTATGATTAAAATACTGCTGATCTGGAGTTACAGAGGATGGCAAGAGGGCAAGTAGAGTGAGCTAACAATGGTTTAAGGGACATGAAGACGTATTCACATGGCATTGCATGATATAAATGCCGTCTTGAAAGAAGGTATGTGCATCCGTCGCTATAAATGTTTTTATAGACATAATTAAATATTATTTTATAAAGCATACCCTCACGCCACATAGTCTGGGCAGTAGAGAGAAATATCCTTAAAGCAATCTGAAACAATTTTGAACTTAAGTTCTTTAGTCGCTTCTCCCTTTAATGTAATTAAAATGAAATAGACTTTCAGCTTATTTCTTTAAAAAAGTCAGGCGGGCTTTTAAAGTTTCATATGAATGTAATTAATTAAGATGTGATGTATTAATGAATATCCTGCTAAATCAAGTTATGTCATAACACAATTTTTTCTTGCACGTCATGAAATTAAAAATGCATAACGCCTTAATGAATAAGTTAAGAACCATGTTCTTATATCTCGGCAAGTTCATGGAAGACACTAAGTACATTAAGAACTATTAATTTGAAGTTTAAAATTTGGGACGATAACGATAGCCGCAAACTTTTACAAATTATTTTATTTCATAATATTTTCATGAAATAAAAAAAAGTTAGCAATAGGAAATACATTTTTTATTAAAAGAGAAATATTCTCTAAAAAACTTTGATTATTTATTTTATTAAGATAGACTGTTTAGATAGAAAAATATATACATAAATGACAATTAAATAAAAAGATAATATCACCAAAGATATATCACAAAAGATAATATTAAGAAGTAAACGTGAATATTTGATAAAAGTCTTATCCATTTAATCAGCCAAAATTATTTTTGTTTATATTTTTACAAAGTTTTCTGTTATTTTTTATAAACTAATCTATAATATGACATTTAATTTTTCAGTTTCATGATTATGTCGTGGATTTGCGTCAATCAAATTATATAAATTTGATTGCGGTATTTTACTATATATTTAAAATATAGATATATTTTTTAAATATATCTATTTTTAAAATATAGATATATTTTTCTATATTTTATGAAGCGTAAATATATTTTTATATATTTTATAAAACATTGATATATTTTCTTACAGATAAGCACACATATTCTTTTTCACCGCTAACAAAAACAGGAAGTTAAGCCATCAACAAAGTCTTTGATGGCATCGGTCCCGAGAAGATTTCGTGAAACCTTAAAGAATATCTTTACTTATTTATTTTTATTATTTTCCTTCATTTTAAGACTTTTTCCCATTTTTCAATGTCAGGAAGCTTATTTGAAGGAATATTTTCCTCAAAAAATTTCTACCTTTTTATCAATACTTACTTTGAAAGATGGCGTTTCTTTTCAAAAGATTCCTTCAAAGTGTATAGCAAGTTGTTTTGAGATGGTACGAAGATGCACATAGATGACAAGTAAGCACTGTCAAAGAGTACCTATAAAAAATAAATAAATAAAAGTGGAAAAAATGCATTATGTGGATATTCAATATAGTAATGTATCATTTGTTGAGCAATTGATATTTATCTTATTCCAAATTAAAATAAATCTAGAAACTTTGTTTTAATAGAGGGAAAATTACACTTATAAAATTATTATATTGTTGTAACATTTACTGAACAATTGTTTATTTTAAATTATTCGAAATAACTATAGAAATTGAATTTCTTGTAAAATAAAAAAAATGATTTTAATTAAATTCAAAATGGCAGTATCTTATTTGTTGAGCAATTGATACTTACATTATTTTAAATCAAAAGATTTAAAATAATGTAACAATTTTATGAAATAGTAATGTGTGTATATATATACACTGGTGCTCAAAACTTAAGCAACAGGTATGTTTTTTGCCATAACTTCACGAGAAATCATCAGAGAGGCATGAAATTCAGAAATGAGATACAGCATTTTGTTCTGAATGAATACAATGCATACAGTATGGAATCAAACAAAGAAAGGCTTTATTGAACTCATAGTATCATTACACATGATTGTATGTCCAAAAGGAAGAACAGCAAGCAGATGCTCCTTAGTATGGGATATGCCCTCCCCTTACTGCAATGGTTGCTTCGCACCGTCTCCACATACTCAGCACCAGATTGTCCAACAGTTCTTGAGGTAAGAGTGCCCATTCCTCAATCAGCATCTGTTTAAGTTGTCGGGTGTTCCCAGGAGGATGTAATCGTGCCGCAAGGCGTGTCCCCAAAGCAACCCACACATGTTCTATCGGATTTAAATCAGGGGAGCACGCCGGAAAGTCCATTCGAGTGATATCTTCACTTTCCAGGAGCTCCTCAACAGCATGAGTCCTGTGTGGCCGTGTATTGTCATCCATAAAAACGAAGTCTGATCCAAAAGCACCTCGGAACAGACGCACATGGGGAAGGATCACCTCCTGACAATAGCGATCTCCAGTTACAGAACCTCTGTCGAAAACGTGGAGCTCAGTCCGCCCGTTCATCATAATGCTTCTCCGGACGACAACTCCAGGAAAATTTTAATATTTTATTTTTAGAAATTCATATTTTTGTTTTCTTACTTTGTGTTGTTATTCGTATTCCAATTATGGCTAAGTTGCATGTTTATTCGCAATAGTTACAAACAATGATTGTTTATATATAACTAATATACTAATATTTATCTTTTACTATCATTCTCTGTATATGAATCTTAAAATAATTCCTTTTCAAATCCAGAAATCTTATATAAAATATGCACGAAATATGTTTTAAAAAACCACAAATAAATAAATTCACAGAAACAGTATATCAAATTTACAAAATATAGACATTTAATGAGCAATTGTTAGACATATTTAAATATAGATATTCTTCTTTGCTTTTAATTCACTCAACAAACTATTAATATCTATCTATATCTATCTAACTATCTCTCTCTCTATATATATATATATATAGTAATAAAAACCAAGTTATTAGGAGAAAGTTCAAATTAAACCAAATAAATAAGAATTCGGCCTGAAGACTTTCTCAGGGATCGCCCTTAGTAACTCAGTTACTGAAAAGAAAAAAACCCAAAACAATTAATTAGAAGGATACGTCCAGTAATAAGCAAAAATTCAATATCCAAAAATAAGATAAAATAACCATATAACACTCAAACCAGTTTTGAAAAAAAAAAAAAAAAACCATACGAACTGAAAAAAAACAAAAAAAAACATTTCAGTTGTGTCACCCGGGCTTTAAACTTCCAAGCTAACGCATTCAAGGAAAAAAAAAATTGGAGGGTCTCAGCGCCATTTATTGAGTTATCTAATATGCAATGGAAGGCCTATTTGTATTTTAGGTATTACTACAAAATATTCATAGTAGCATTCTCTGAAGAAAGTAACCAATCTAAAGTAAGAAATAGTTTGAAAACGAAACTAAAATGAAGAAACAAAACAGTTTCGAAATCGCAACTAAAAATTATTTCCTATTCAAACTAAAACCAAAAAAGGAACACGAAAAAACTTCATAGTATTTAGAGAGCGCAAATGCAGCTACTTCTAAAACACATATGAATTGATACAAAAGTATTAAAAATAAGTTAATAGGAAATAAAATAAATCAAATAAAAATTAAACCAAATAAAAAATATAAAAAAGAATTCGGCCTGAAGACTTTTTCAAGGGAAACCCTCAGGCAGGAATTCAAAAAAAGGGATTTTTTCTGAAAAGTAAATGCAGACAATGGAGTCTAATAATGATTCCCCGTGACCCGAAAATCCCCTGAAATTAATCCCAAGAGATATACCATTTTAACCGAAAGGAAAATAAAAAACAACAAATTAGAAGAAAATAACCACTAATAAGTAAAAATACCATAACAAAAATAAAAAAATACCATAAAATAACACTGAAGTAAAACGAAAAAGCAAGAACATACCATCAGCAGTCAAGGAAATTTTAAGCTATCGATTGTGATTCCCGCTTATTAAAAAACACAAAGCTAATGGTAATTTAGGTAAAAATTGTAGGTTCCCAGCGCCATCTATTGAGTGATCTAATATGCAAAGGAAAGTTCGATTTTTATTTAAGCCAAAGGATTAATACAAAACCATACCTTGTTTAATTAAAAAAATGAAATTACAGTAATTTCTAGGAAATTAATTTTTAATTAAATTTTTAAAGATGTTGTTTGATGCTTCAATATAGGATTTTTTATTATTGCAAACCATTTTCGATTCTGTTAACGTGTGAGAAAATTAGATTTTTGAAAATTTTAGAGTTCAGATTGGAATGGTAGTTACATAGTTTTGTTATTTTAAAGTTGAAATCATCCCTTTTATCGTATATACGAACTATTGTTTTATCATTAGCAATTTCGATTTTTAAATTCAGAAAGGTAGCCTCAAGTTGATTTTTATTCGTTTCTGTTAGAATTAAATCTTTTGGATAGCAATTAGTAACAATATTAGTATTGTCTAAGTTTATCAAAAATACGTCATCAATATACCTCTACCCGTTAATTAAATTATATTTAATAAATTTTTCTCATAGTAATGCAGGAAAGTATTAGCTAAATCACTTGTGAAATCTGTTACCTTTGGAATGTTCTTTACTTGTTTATATAAGTTAATTCTATTAAAAGCGTAATTTTGAGTAATATTAAAATTAAATAACTGTAGACAGTTATTTTTAGGAATAATATCTTAATTTAGATATTCGTCATACATAAAAGTACAGACATTTATTAATTTTTCGTGAGGTAGACTTTTGTATAAATTTTCGAAATCATAAGTATTTAGTTTATTAATGTTGTTATCTTGAAGAAAATCCAGTACTTCTTTGTTATTAGAAATTATAAAGTTATCATCATCTTTGATTTTGTCCAGGAAAATGTTTAGGTATTTAAAGAAATGTTTTCGCGTATAGTAATTAAAACTGCCAATGCTATAAGTCACGAATCTGAATTTTAATGGATTTTTATGAAATTTAACTGTTGGGAATAAATAAGGATAGTTTAGAAAGAAAATTTTAATTTCTCTCTCTCTCTCTCTCTTTTTTTTTGCGAAATTCAGCTTTTTTTTATCTAATTCCTTTTTTCCCGTCTTCTTTAAAATATAAGCTGCGTTAGAGTTATATTTTTTCGGATCACGCGGAATCGTTAATAGATTGCTTAGTTTCTTAGTTTGCATTCCTTCATTTAAAAAAAAAAAAATTCTTTTTTTGAATCCCTGGCAAAGGGTAATCCCTGAAAAAGTCTTCAGGCCGGATTCTTTTTTATTTTGTTTAATTTTGATTTTTTACTATTAACTTGGATTTTATTACTATTGTCTCAATTCACGTGCATTTCCGATCCCTAAATACTATGTTGCTTTTTCTGTTCCTTTTTTTTGTTTTTAGTTTGAATAAGAAATAATTTATCGTTGCGATACCAAAATTATTTAGTTTCGTTTCCAAAAAGAATATATATATATATATATATATATATATATATATATATATATATATATATATATATTTCAAAAACTAAACTAAATTATTTCGGAATCGGAACTAAGCAATTATTTCGGAAACAAACTAAAAACTAGAAAAAAAGCAAAAAACGAAAAAAGCACCATTGTATTTAGAGCGGGCAAATGCAGCTGCTGCTAAAACACTG
>JAPMOR010069469.1:0-61746 GCA_026543865.1 Argiope aurantia | reverse complement strand
TACACACTTTTTAATTTAATAGAATTTAGAATGTCATGCGTTTTATGTAAAAATTCATCATAATAAATCGATTCAATTATACCATAAATACAGAAAAATAAAGTTGTAATTAAAATTAAAAACTCAAATTTTCATTATTATGGTACAATTTCCTGTAATCTAAATTTATATAGGAGTACTTTGCAAGCTATTTTTATTTTTTATATAGATAATTAGTATAATTTTCTAAAAATAATAATAAAAAAATAAAACACATTTTCAATTGAAATAATTCTTATAAAAGTTTACTCTCTTTTCTTTCTAATTTATTTTTAAAGACTTTTAAATACTTTTTCATAGTTATAAATTTTAATGAAGAACTTCCATCTTATTAGAAGAAAGGTATTTCACCGGACTCGCCAGACCAGATCATAGAAGAAAAGCCTTTTGATACGAGATAAATGGAGAGTGAACTCTCCTTTGTTTGAGAAGCAAAATGAAAGGACACAATCTCCGTTTGCTCGAGGCACTGAAGAGATTTTCATTTTCATGTTTGCAGTGTTTGGTGTTGGATTCTTTTTAGATTACTTCGAGAGTATGTAAGTTCCTTTTTCCTTTTTTTTTTGTTTTGTTTTTGGAATCACCTCTTTGTTAAGAGGAAAATAACAGAGGAAGTATAATTTATCGATATTTTTTTTAAGAAGAAACCGTTAAACACCTAAATATTTAATTATTATTATTTCTTAAATGAATAAGTTGCTAATATTACTTTTAGAAATTAATTTCCTTCTGAATTCTGGAAAATATTTCAAAATAGAAAATTATTGAAAAAATTACTTTCATTTTTCATGAGAAAAATGAATTGATATTGAAAGATAGGTTTCTTATTTTTCCTGGTGAGTTACTATAAAAGTTATTTTATTACTTGACAGCCTTTGGGATTTGGTAGTTTACACGCAAAATTTTGAACCAAATCTTTCATTCTTAATACAATAGCAATTATAGTTTTAATATGCATTGAGAAGTTTATTCTTCCCAATTTATTCTCAAAATGTTGTCTATTTCCTCTTTATTAACTTTTTAAATTAAAGTTTTAGATTTAAAAAATGATTTCTTTAATGCTTTTCTATACATTCAGATAACTAAAATTCATTTATTTATCTCCTTGATTATTAAAAGGAAAGCAAGATAATATTTTGAGTAATAGAATGCACCGTTACTTAAACAGAAAATAAGTTTTAATTAAAACTTTTCCAAGAATCCGTTATTATGGTTTAGGATTAATCGAAAGATCAATATAGAATTTTTCTCATAACATTTCTATCTGAATTAGTATATTTATTATAAATGTTGTTAAAATTAAATATATTTATTTTAATGTTTTTTATTTTACATTTATTTTAAAAAATAAGAAGTTAATTTCGTTGAATCCTTCATAATATAATTTTCTATTAAATGGATAAAAAAAATTCAAAATTGTTTTCTTCATCAATAATTTAAAAAAAAATTCCGAAAGTTACATTTGGCAGCACATAAGGTGCTATATATTACAGAAAAAAATTTTTAAATTTACTATCCTAAATTTCTTTATTGATATATTATTAATGTATATCTATTATCTGTTATGAAACAGAAAACAGTTCCTAGAGAAATATATTTATACTAATGTCTCACTTCTGAGTAGACCAAGGAAAGAATCTACTTAATTATAAATTTATATTATCCCTTTTCAAAATTCTTCATTGGATTTTAACTGTGTTGATTTATATTAATGTAAATTAGTTTCAAGTAAATATTTTCTTCAAATAAGTTAATTATCTGTAATTAAATTTATTTTCATTAATAATAGCATTTACATGATTACATTGAAATACAAATGAAGACATTATTTTTAAAATTTTAGTTTTAACATTTTTGTCTTTAAGATTACATATATATGCATATAAATATATGTGCAGAAAGTATTAAACCGTAATGATCATCTATTTAACTATATATAATAATCGTAAGAAAAAATATTTTAAATTTATATAAAAGCAAATGAGATGTGATTATAAGATAATTAAAATTAAGCATATAAATCTAACGGAATAACTTTCACTTATTTGTAATTTTTTTTTATTTGTCTATTTTTGCGCGAAAATTTTTTATTATCTTTAACAAATAAAACATTTTTTTGAAAAGAACTAAAGTGGCATAAAACAATGGGATTAATAAAAATTTTGGTTTGCTAATATTAAATGTCTCTAACAAAATGCATATAGAATCATTTATAAATTAGTGTATTCTTATTTAATTTTGAAATGCAATTAAAATATTCCTTTCAAAAGTAATTTTAATCCAAGAGGATAAATTGCATCTTAAGTCTTGTAACAATCTCCATTCTAATACGTCACTACTAACTCAAGGGACACATTTTATAGCTATTACAAATCCCTATCCTTTCAAAGTTATACTAGATAAGGTTTCCCAGATCGAGTTTAAGTCTCTTCTAATTAAGAATGGAAGGAACTTGTGATTGAATTGAAGACTGAAAGTAGCATTCTGAACAGAAATTCCTTTCTTTTTCTGACTTTAATTACTAAAGAAAGAATGAATTACAATGGAACAACCGTTTGCAGTGTCAACATAACATGAGAAAGAACAATCTGAAGTCCAATTATTGGAAACAATGTTCTTTAAGAAAGTTTTAAATTTTTACTTTTATGTTTCGTTTTTTCCGCAACTCTTACATTTGTCACTAACATGAAATTCACTCAGACAGTATTTTATCTTAAAAATCTATTACTTTTCATTGATTCTCATTTTGGAGGCAAATAATTTTTTTATAAATGGATGCTTCCATTTTCAAAAAAAAAAAATCAAATTATTTTCAAATTTAAATTTCATTTAGAGAATAATAAAATATTAGCTAAACAAATATGTATTCAGTACGTTTTTTATAGAAGCTAGATAGGAGTTCATGAAAGAATGTTGTCTTATTAGAGCTAAAATGTTTATAATCGGCTACATATTTTGATCTGATTGACCAGTGTATATTCACGTTTGATCCATAAACCTTCTTTTAAGATATTAGATTTTTGGTATGTATTACAGTGGAAATTTCTAAAATGAAAACCTTTAATAATTTATAATTTTTACCATAAAACTAAATTATGTTTAAACGAAGTAATTTAAATATCGTTACTTATTAGTTTCTTCTAAATTAATGATTAACACATTGTTAGAACTAGGTTAATGAAATAATGGAAACCATAATACCGGTTTGGCTATTTATTAGTTTAATCAAAATAAGGAAACTTGAGTTTAGAGAAAGGAAAATAGGAAATACCAATTTAAATTTAAATAATATTCTTCACGAGATATATTAAAAATAAGTAATAATAAATATTTTTAAAAATTCCAATCATTAATGAGCTAACAGCAATAATTGCATTTAAATCCCTTGTTAATAAAATTATGAATGGCAGATACTAAAACCTTCATACTTATGAAAACATATTTTTATATGAAAATTTCACAGTTTTAAATTTATAGGAAGTATTTTGCTGGAATTGTGAGTAAATAAATCATGTACTATGATTTATTAGGAAATCAGTTTACACAAATTTCGATTTGTTTAAAGAAATATATACGTTCATTGTTTTTTTCAAGAAGGTTGTTACCAAATCGAAGAAGCAATTTTTCCCGGAAAAGTTTTTTCTTTCCTTAGAATTTTGATACTTGCACTTTTTTCAACATTTTTTTTTTTTGAAAATATAAAAAAGGAAGACTGACATTGAAAAAACTTTCATATTACTGGACTCAAAAAAAGAAAAAGTAAAAGAAAAACACTTGTAGCTCATTTGAACACTAAATCACTTATCACACCTACAATCCCGCCTGTCTGTAGTAGAGGACAACTTCCGATATCTTCGTGATAACTCTAATGATTTCCTCAACTCTGGTGATCAGTCAACATCATGACTATTTTTGAAGCTCACTGGAAGGAATCCTGTACACCCGATCAACTAAGCGCTAACTGGAATTGCATCGGCTCATAAATGTCCTACAAGATACTAGCTCGAACAAATGCTATTATACTTTATTATTCGATACTGAGCACCGCCTAATTAGGAAGAAAACTATCGCCCTAATGGTATCTGATGATTTTTGATATGGTATTCGTATCACATTGGTAAAGACTGATAATTTCCTTCGAAATTGGGTATGGATGTTTGATTATAGTTGCTGTATTGTTTATGTATTAGAAGGCAACTATAAAAGGTTCAAATGTACAGAATAAATCATCTCCACAAAAATTGCTTTATTCTCAGAATTTAAAAGTATTGTTTGTAAAATTTATTCAAAGTCGTATAGTTTAGTTCAATCATATCTACATCCAGTTTGCAAAATAAGAAAAATATTATTTCGTTACTGATTTCTAATTTAGACGTGTGGCTAGCTGAGAGGGCTGCATCTGAGTTAGTACACCCTTCTTCAAAATTCCCTCTCAACAGTAGCGAGAGTAGTATTGGTTCGGAAAAATTTAATATTCTATTAGCCATATACTATTCTACTTCTATGACGGTGCTTCAGTTTACGCGGATTTCTATCCTAAAACACTGAAGACACAAAGTCGACACTTTTCCACGAGGATTCTTGGCCGTCATGAAATATCAAAGAAGTCTTTTTGCCATGCTAACTGGAAATACATGTTTAAAACTTTCATCGTGTTTGATTTTTACTGCCTAAATTCTTTTAAATGATGAGTAATAGTTGCCTTTGGCTATCAGTCAGTTCGCAGTTATTAATGTTTGCAAGAAACTCAATTTAAATATTTTGTTAAACTCTGTCGCAATGGCTTCATTAGCAAAACGTATTTTAAAATAACATTTAGAATGTTGATAGACATATAATTCAAATCATTTTAGAAGCTATACTTCGCTCTGTTCATTCAACTATGCATTTCTCTGAATTTCTGTCTATATATTCCTACAAACCTTTTATCACATTAACGAGCAGCAGCCTTTAGAAATAGGTGCATTTAAAAATGTTGTCATCTTTACATGATTCTGAAATTAAACATTCATAAATACAAGAAAATTTTTATAATGTCATTGAGAATATATCTTATATCGAAATGCCATCATCATTAAAGCATGGACTGAGTTTTCTTATTTTGATAACAAACAATAAAAATGGTCAGAGTAAATTATTAGCATAAAGAATAAAAGAGATTCGAGTTTCGATAAAAAAATGAAAAATATCGTTGTAAAATACGATTAAAATATTTTTTAAACTGATACGAAATTGAAATATTTATGTGGTAGAAAAAATTGGTATCATTTAAAAGATAATTCTTTACATTTTAAGACAGTTGAAATAATCAATTTTGTGGTGATTTGAACAATCTAATAACTTGCTATTTTTCTAAGATATAATTTACATACTTGTTTCATACTCTCATTATGTTTTTAAAGATAAATTTATTTCTGATATTTGCTAGGTAAATGAGATCAAACACAATATAGAAAAAGTACAGATTAAAATTAATATGGCGGACAGATTGAGAAAAGCTATCTTTCCTGGTTCGGATACAGGTTAGTCAAATGAATATAATTTCAACTTTATAATTGAAATTTCTTAAAAACATTAGAAAATTCTGACAAAGAAAACTATATGTCTATTAATATCTGAAATTTAAAAAGAATTATTTTAATTAATAAAAGTAATAAAAATAATGCATAAATTTAATACAATTAATTATAAAATAAAAAAGCATAAATATTTTAAAAAATAAAATAGAGAGTGAAAAATTTAATAATAAGTTAAAGATAAATTGGAGTATAGAAGTAAAAGCACTTAAAAAAACATATGAAAAAAAATTTAGAGAGTAGAGCACGTATGCGTAGTTGCGTGCAGTTCAATGTACGTTATGGTTTAGTTTAGTTTAGTTTAATTATATTAATGTCCCGTTGTAAAGCAACACTAGGGCTATTTTAGGACGGGTCTCGTAATGACGAGGACGACACCTGAGCTGGCACCTTACCTCTCCACACCACACCATACCACACCAATGGCACGTTGTGGAAATAAACTCCAAATCAATATTAAAAAGTGGAAACAGAGCGTGGAATTCACAAAAAACTAATTCATTTTCTGATCAGGAAATTAAATAAATGCAGATATCAAAGGGTATAGCATTTTTTGCAAATATTATAGGACAATTAAGAAAAATAATAATATCCTCACCCCAAATTTTATAACAAGCCAAAGGAGGAAATGACATAAATCTGAAAAAAGGCGACATAAAATAAATAAAAATAATAAATTAATATAAATACAAAAATAAGGGCCCACTGCAACAAGGTTAAAAAAATAGAAGTAAAGGAAAATAATAATAAAAAAAAAATAAAGCAAAGGACTCAATGTACTCTTGGCATTAACGGAAGTCGGCTGATATGTCTCAACTATGTTAATGGAAGCGGATTTTATCAAGCGTTTGTGAGAATAGAAAGCTGAGGGCTAAGAACTATTTCAATTTATGAAAATAACGAATAAAATATATTTTTTAATAAAAAGTTTAGAAATTTTAAAGTTAAAAAGGGGTTAGAGAGATATTGAATGAAAAATATCAGTTAAAAAAAAGTTCTATAGTCTTAAATAAAGGAAACAAAAAAAAAGAATATTTATTTAAATATTTGGAGCTTTAAATTCTAGCCAAAGGATGCATTTTTGGGTTTCAATTCAAACCTTGTTGACGTTTGTTTAAAACTAAGCAAACTACGCAATAACTCGGTCTCTAGATGAAACTAATTAGGAAGCAATCTGTAATCCAATAGGTATCTAGGGAAACTGTGTCTACGTCTGCTTGAAAATTCTTCGCCTTTTTAATGACATAAATTTATGTTTTAAATTAGGTAAAGATACTAAATGATGTTGATTTGATGTTAATTCATTAGAAATTAATAGTAAATACTTGAAATGGACGGAGGAAATAATTTTGTCAGCGATAAGTTTAATTACTCGAGTTAAGAATCATTAAATATCCACTACGAATTTTAGAACAGGAGTAATATTGGAAGTGGAGGGGGTGTTTTGAAAGTAATATTCAATTTTTTTCTTCTTATTATTGAAATTGTTTTGTAATAGGAAATAATATAATGGAAAAACCCGGATTGATTATTAATGGTTTGTCTGTATTTGTTTTTGAGCAAAAGGGAACTCTTCATATGAGAGATAAATGTATTAATATTGCAGGGTTTATAATGAGGAAAATGGGAATTTCAAGAATAATAAATCACATAAAGTATTTAATATGTCATAAAATTGATAAATAATAAAATTGATAAACTTTTATTAAAATATAATAGTTTAATGAAAATATCAATTCCACTTTAATAATTTGCTTTTATGTAAAATTTAGATTTTTATCATTTCTAAAGTTAGAATGCATTTTATAAATATATTTTGGCAATAAAGGAATTTCTAAAAACTTTTGAAGGCCAGAATAAATGATAATAAGTAGGGGCTCTATCTGGATAATATGGTAGGTGAGACAGTATATCCCATCTAAGCTGTAAAATCTTTTGATGACTTACCAAAGTTGTATGATCTTGCATTATCTTGGTGGAAAATTACACCTTTCTTATAGATAAATTCTGTCTTTTTCTGTTTAAGTAAATCATTCAATTTATCCAGATGATTACGATATACTTTAGGATTTATCGTTGTTTTAGCCAGTAGAAGCTAAAAAGGAAGGAAAAAAAAATATTCCTTTGAATTCCTACCAAACAGATAGCGTCATTTTTTTTTATAAATATCGGCTTCCGACGTGCTCTGAGCTAGTCCCTCTTTTTTTACTCCATTATCTCTTTCTTATATTTAACAATGTTTTAGACAACCCATTTATTCTATCCAGTGATAATGTGCTTCAAAATTAGATTATTTTCCTGACTTTTGAGAAGAAAATCACAGATGCCAGCGTGATGGCACACATTTCTTTCCGTAAGAACATGAAGAACCTATATGTTGAGTTTTGAGATTAAACTTAGGCTTTTCAAATGATCATGAACGGTCGAATTCGATAAACTTAATCTCATAGCGATCTCATGAGTCGTTATTTGACAGTTAGCAGTAATTAATGCCTTCATTGTGTCTTCATCAGCTTCAACTGTCCTTCCTGAACGTGGTGAATCTTTCACATTATAATTGCCGGATCGAAATTTTGCAAACTAGTTTGGGCACTACATCTTATCCCTACACATCGAATATGTTTTTCTTCCTTGAACTGCATTTTTACATTTTCGATTGTAAAAAAGTAAAATATGTTAAAAGTGCTGCTTTTCTTTTTCCACATTTGAAAGGACACCAACCAGAAACGAATACTTAGAATCAAACTAATTATTATACAAGCAGGCCTTGCTATATCAGCTGTAAAAATATATAATGATTATGTGGCTTAAGTGTTAAATTGGCTGACAAAAAGTGCAATAAAATTTTCAGATGGGAATAAAACGAAATTACTTTCCGAACAACCTAGTATAACAGCTTAGAGACATAATCCTGAATGATTTTGCGATTCAGAGATTTATAGTTTTTAATAGGTCTTTTGATAAAATACTTTTTAGAGGTCTGGTAAACTGGGCGTTACTGACTACCATTAACTGGTAATCAGTTAATGAACCATCTAGGTTACTAGGTTACCTTTAACTATTTACTTGGACGTTACTAATGACAGTTAATGAAGGACAGTTAGAAAGAATTAAATATAATGTACTTTATTATTATAATTAAATGCATTCCAAATTTGGCGAAATTTTGAAATTTTTTGAAAAAGGAAATTTCAAACGTTTCTGCAATAAGTTGGATGATATTTGATTGAAAATTACAACTAAATTTTATATGCCTGTGCAATAATTCCGTATATGAAAATTGATATCATATTTTAAATATAAATACTTCAAATGAAACAAATACAGTGAAACCAATTTAAGTAAACGAATTAGTATATTCATAATAAAAAGAATATTCATACCATATTAGAAAATATATTATTCTCCTAATTCATTACCTAGGAGGAATATATTTCAAAAATTCCATTTCTAAATATTTAAAAAAGTATTAGAATTATCGGAAATATATAATAAATGTAATTTACATTTATTTAAAAAAAGGGTAGTTTAAAACGAAAAAGTTTTTTTTAACTTACTTATTTAAAACTTACATAATCACCTAAATGTTAGAAAATGTGAATATAACAATATGAATATATGTCAATATCCAGTCTAACAACCAAATAATAATTTCATAAAAATCCAAAACATTAGTAAAAATTGTATGTTAATAAATATATTTTCAATAAATACAACATGCCTTACAAAATTTACAAATGCATAATTTGTTTACAAATAAAAATACAAGAATCAATAAAGAAATTATTATCTAAAATTTAAATCAGTTTTGTTTTTACATAGTTTCTGCCGATGGTCTTATCAGAAAATGTATAAGTAATAATCAATTATATCTATCTAACCCTGTCATTTTAAAAGTGCCTATTCCGATGAAAAATAGAATTAAGACTGTATAAACTGTAAATCAATAGAAATATGAAATAACAAATTTATTTTTATAATACATTTTATTTTTATAATAATATGTATTATAATACAATATTATTGTTTTATAATACATTTTTAATGGCTCATTTTTTATACAGAATAATGTAGAATTAAACGATATAACATAAATTCAATAAAATGAAGAAGGATGAGGGATTACCTTTCTCTGCGGAGTTTTATCTCTAAAAACGAGGGCGGTAAAGAAAATAAACAAGATCAGTATTAAAATGAAGAAGCAGAAGATGTGTCTCATCAGTATATTTGCATCATCTTCTGCGAACTGCAAAGTTTTCAAGCTATAAAAGAGGAAGGAGAAGAGAAGCTGTGTAATTTTATGATTTTCCTGCTTACAAAATGCTGATTTTCTATTCTATTCTTGCAGCTGTTCTTTGTTTGTTAAGATTCCTACTTGATTGTTTGAAGAAGGAAAAAGAAGAAAAACAACATCAGAGACAGACTTTTAAATAAATGTGAAATGCAAGCTGGTATTTCCAAGCATTCTTAGCTTCACAGAATAGCACAGTGCCAAACAAAGAAATGTCTTTAACATTTTCTAAACTATATATAATAGCCATACTATCGATCCGTACCTGTATTTCTTTATAATCTCTGAAATTAATGCTTTATATTTCCAGTAAGGATATATTATATCATTCTTCTATTATGGAAACTATATGAAGGTGAAATATTGAATCACTTTTTAAAATTTATTTTTAATTTGTAGAAGTTTTTCTAATACGTTTCAAAACATTATCTACAAGTATGGCAAACATTTTGATTTTATTTATTCCTTTTATATAATAATATAATAATGATCTATTAATTAATAATTTTAATATAATAAAAATATAAAAGAAATATAAAAAATATAATATACAAAGATTTTCTGTTTTTGAAATCATTTACATGCCTATTTCTCACACAGATTTTTCCCACGTTATATTATATTACTATTACCAGATCATAAAACTATCTGACAGTGTCTTTGAAAAATTGAAGCTGTGAAATCCTAATTGGTCACTAATCCTTTTTCATTCGTAAATTTCATCTTTGTTACAAAAGAAAATGATTGTGAATAGAATCACTCTGGATATTTTCTTATTTCATGTCCCTTATTTTGCATCTAAAATACTTTTGCTAATTTTTTACATTCAGTTGAAAAAAAAATATAAACATATAGTGAAATTATGGGATTTAATCAATTTCTTATAATTAGCATCAAGCCACTTTCGCTCTCCACTCAGGATTCGATTGCTTTATTTTTTCCTTTTATAAAATACAAAATTCTCTGGAGCTTATAGATAATTCTGATTAATCTAATGTATTGTTTCTAAACACGATTCCCCATCCTTAAGCTTTTGTATATATATATATATATATATATATATATGTATTCAAATATATAATAAACTTTTCACATGAAATCAAATAAGAAACTCAATGAATATAAAGAGCCCATTTTACTAGCAATAAAAAATATACACTGCGTCTCAAAATTTATACATTCAGACTTTCTAATGCAAATATACATTATGTTGCTAAAATTCGGAAGTGATAAATATTTTTAATATTTCCAAAATTCAATAGTTAAGTTCTTAATATAATTATAATAAATAAAACTGTTTAATATATCAAAAGCCGCATCAAGAATTTCATAAAAACCATGGGATATTCTTTCTTTAAGCCTAAAAACTCAAGGGATTGTTAGAGGGATAAAATAAAATATGCAACATGGTATCAAAAGAAAATTCTGAAAATTGCAAAAATCCCAAGTAGGTGTAATTGCCATGGTGGAATTACAAAAATCATTATAACAATGTTTTATTTGATTAATTATTGCAGAAAAAAATGCTTCAAGTGGTGGCCTCTAATGTCAGTGCAAAGTCTAAAATAACGTTAAAATGATTTCCAGATGAATTTGAAGATTCTAGAGAAGCTTTTGAAGTACGCTGCCATGGCGATAATCAGTGGCTATGAGATCATGCGTTTTGTTCATATCATAGTATATTAGCATAAGAAATAGGTAGCCACATAGAAAAAAATCATACTAATTAAGATTCAGCAAATGTGGGGGCTACGCAATGGATCTCGCTTGTCACCTCAAGGGAAAGAAAGCTGTGCAAGGGCAAAATCATGCATTAGCCAAATCAGTCGGTACTTCAGAACATTTCTAGAAGAACGGATAGTAGAAAAGCAAAGAATATAGCTCTATTTAAACATTCGGACTCTTAAGTACAAATCCCGACGATATCTGACCACGCTTTGACACTTTTTTTTTCTTCAGATTTTCACTATATATTTACTAGCATGCGGATTATACATCATAGACCAGTGTACATTGTGTTTGTTTCCAATGTCTTTTCGACTCAATATGAATACGGTTTCAGCCCCTTTTTTTTCTTGATGCCTACTAACAAGACCAATTTGTTTTTCATTAATGGAACACCCAACATATATATAGTACTTTTAATAAACAATTTTCATTCATGAAAATGAATCAATAAATTATTTTATTTAAAAAAGTTGAATTCTAATAGAAAATTAAATAAAGTATTCATATTTTTTGTATGCCAGTTACATAAATATTCAGTATTTAGAAAAAAAAAATTCCGTTGTTAAATAAATATTTCTTGAAAGCCAGACTTTTTTTATTCTATCTTTTGGGTTTTTTTATCTCCTCCAATGAATAATATGGAAACTAAATTATTAGAGGATGGAAAACACCATGTGAGTAAGCAAACAAATGTGCCTTTCCAATAAAAATTTATTTCCAATAATGACTCCTGGGAAGTAAAAAAGGAAATATGTCTTTAAAAGGACGTAATTATTGAATTTCGATAAAACAACAGCAAAAATGGAAATAAACCTTCTTGCATCTGTGATATATTTAGACAAAAGAGAAAATGTAACAAAGTATTTTTCCTACATTGATTCTTACAAACTGATGCATTCCTTTCCACGTTTTGCTTTTATTCTTTCACGTCTGCATATTCTTACATGATTTTAAGAAGGAAAATGAGATGAAAAGAGAGTTAGAACATGAGTAAGTTCACAAATTTAGATTCATATGTAAACCATCAAAACAACCATTAATTTATCATAAAAATTCTCGCAAACATATAAGCAAGTAAATTCATGATTCGCATTATATTCCAAGCGTTTTGCAGTAGATGACATTATATTTGTTTGTACCTAACTGTTGGCGCCAATAAGTCAGCAAAACGCTCCGCCTACTAATTTTGTAGCGCCACCAAGTGGTAAAATCATAACGTTTTGAGTGTATGTATGAATTCCAGAGAAAGGGTGTGTTGGGAGTATTGAGAATAAAGAAATGGAGATACAGTCCAAGAGTTTGTCTTTCATTTATATGTGATTGAGTTTTCTAAAAACTGAGCTATCGAGGGCCAAAACATGGTCCAGTTCGCCGGAGATGACTATGCATCTATTGTATAGTGATTCATTATTTGAAATTTGTAATTTATTAAGGGAGATATCGTCGATAATGACGAACTTGGTGCGAAAATACCAAGAATGAGAATTCTCTTGTGGATAACTGGTCTCGAGTGACAGCAGTCCCAGCAAAGAGGTATGAGCAATATTATCCTTTGAATTATTAACTAATTAATTTCCCGAGATGAAATTAGTTTTGCTTTTGTTGAGTTATAATTAATTTCCGGAGATGAAGTTAATTTTGTTCCGATGAGTTAATTAATTTCCCGAGACGAAGTTAATTTTGTTTTAATGAGTTTAGAATAAAATTGTGATAATATTATTCTCTTGAATTATTTTGAATTATATATTTAAAATGGCGGGTTTAGCGAAATTAAAGAAAGATGAATTAAAACTCGTTGCCGAGAAGATAGTTTTGGTTGGTGCGGAAGGCATGAAAAAGAGTGAAATAAAGCGTTTAATTGAGGAGAGTGATGTGTACAAAAATGACAACGAAATTGTTAAAGATGCTGTAGATCGAGTAATAGGGAATAGAAACCAAAAATCCGATCAGGATAGTGAAATAGAACTAGAGCGTCTTAGATTAGAAAGAACTAAAATAGAATTACAATTAGCGCAATTAAGGGCTAATGAAAATAGTACTCAGACTTCAGTTAAAGTAGAGTGTAAAACCGAACCAGAAGAGTCACTGGATAGCTTATTAAAGTCTGTGAGAATTTTGTGTATTAAAACATTGAGCAAGGCTCAGGATTTGGGTTTCTTTTTTACTTTATTAGAGAGAGCACTTAGTACTAAAAAGGTTCCTGAGAAATTTAAAGCAGAGATTTTATTAAATTTATTAGGAGAAAGAGCTTCTAATATCCTAACTTATATTGCTGAGAAAGACTTAAATAATTATGAAAAAATTAAATCAATTGTACTAAGAGAATTTGAGCCATCAGCGCAAGCGGTTTTAAAGAATTTTAGATATGCTTCTAGTTATAACGAAACTCATGTGCAATTCGCGTCACGCTTAATGACGAGTTTTGAATATTATTTAAAATTAAGGAGTGTTACAAATTTTGAGACCCTAAAACAATTGATAGTTTCGGATAAATTATTCCAAATGCTGGATAAAGAAACAGCAACTCATATTAATATTAGACAAAATCAAAAGTGGTTTACACTCTCGAGTTAGGAAAAGAATGTGATCTGTATTTTGCTTCCAAAGGCAAAACCATTAATGAGACGAGAAGAGGACCAAATTATAGCAATAAATTTAAATCAGCATCAAAAGTATTTTTAAATGAAATGAAAAATAAAAATTGCGATTTATGTCTAAAGAGCGAGAATCATCCTTTATATGCTTGTCCTCAATTTAAGAGACTTTCGGTTCTTGTACGCGTAGAGGAAGTGAAAAATAAAAACGCCTGTTTCAAATGTTTATTGCCTAATTGCAGCGTTAAAAAGTGTTCGTATAGAAATTGTTTCTGTGGCAAGGCTCACAATAAGTTAATACACTTTTCGAAAGAAGCAAAAAATGTTTCGTCTTCGAATGTAAAAAACCGCTGAAATCATAAATAATTCGCAATTGGAGGGTGGAAATTTGGATCAAGGTTCGGGTTCCCCCAGTGAGTCTTTTGTTGCAACAAATCCAATCGTAAATCAAAATGTAGTTTTGTCTACTGTAAGATGATTAATAAAAGATAGATGTTCGCAATGGCAGGAAGTAAGGTGCCTTTTGGATAACGGCTTACAGTGCTGCCTCATGAGTCAGAGGCTAGAACTCAAAAGGGAAAAAATAAATCAATCTATTTCCTGTATTAATAATGCCTCGCTGGTAGTTAATCGCAGAGTTACAGCAACTGTGGCTAGTAAAAATAAAAGTTTCGAAAGAAATAATTCGATGTTAGTGGTATCAAAAATAACAGATTTAATACCGAATAAGGTGATTGATATGCATGTACATATTCCAGAATCAAATGACCTTGCGGATTCTAATTTTAATATTCCGGGCAAAATAGCTATTTTAATTGGAGCTGAATACTGTTATGAAATAATAAAGCCGGGAAAGTTTAATGCTAAAAATGATAATTTGACGTTACAGGACTCTGTATTTGGGTATATTGTAGGAGGTAGCGTTTCGAGTTCAGTTAAATTAAATTCTAACTATTGCGTTTTAATATGTGGAGCAGAAGAATTAAATTCAAACTTGAGAAAATTTTGGGAGATTGAGAAAATGGGTAATGAATTACCTAAAAGTAAAGAGAATGCTATTTGTGATTAGCATTATGCGCGAACACATAGAAGAGATGAGACAGGAAAATATACTGTAGCGATGCCATTTAAAGAGCATTGGTCATGTCTAGGTAATTCAAGGGATATTGGTCTAAAACGATCGAATCGCTGTGGACTCGCTTGTCTAGAGACCAAAAATATCTGAAACTGTATTCTGATTTTCTGAAGGAGTATGGGGAGTTAGGCCACATGAGCGAGATACAAGATGAAAGTGTTGAACCTGAAGTGATATATTATATGCCTCATCATGGCATCTATAGGCCTCAAAAAACGGCAACTAAACTACGTACCGTGTTTAATGCGTCCACCTTGACTACTAGTGGAAAATCGCTCAACTCAATTCAGTATAACGGCGGAGGGATTCAAGACGATCTATTTACATTGCTAATTAGATTCAGAAAGCATATATTTGCTATTACTGCAGATATTCGTCAGATGTATCGTATGATTAATATAGATGAGAGTCAAAGAAATCGCCAAAGAATTTTATGGAAAGAGGGAGCTAATGAATCCGTTAAAACGTATCAACTAAATACGGTTACCTACGGAACGGTTGGTGCTCCATATCTAACCCTGAGAACACTTCAACAAATTTCCATTGACGAGGGAAAAAACTTTCCAAGTGCTGCATCAGTCTTGTGTCATGACTTTTATATGGACGACGTTTTAAGTTTAGCGAGTATATTGGAAGAGACAAAAACTTTGCAATATCAACTTGTTGGCATTCTAAAAACTGCCCAGATGTCATTACACAAGTGGCGTGGAAATACTTCCGAGCTTATTCCTGCTACGGAGAAAGAGTATAAGTTCTCATCTACGGATGAAATTAAGACTTTAGGGATTTCCTGGAAGGCTAATACTGACTGCTTTACCTTTAAAGTAGATTTACAGCATAATGCCCATCCTACCAAAAGGTCGGTCTTATCCATTATCGCCAGACTTTTTGATCCGCTTGGGTTACTTGGGCCAGTGATCACGAAGGCAAAAATATTCATGCAACAATTGTGGTTGCTCAGGATTGATTGGGATGAAATGCTTCCAGCGAAAGAAGCTAGTTAATGACAAGAGTTTGTAACATCTTGAAGAAATTTAAACGACATTAATATAGAAAGATGTATTGTTATTCCAAACGCGGAAGTGAATGAGCTTCATGGATTCTGTGACTCGTCTGAAAAGGCATATGGTGCTGCAATCTAAGCTAGAACAGTCAATTCAGCGGGTGAAGTGAAAGTGAAGCTAATTGTGAGTAAATCTAGTGTGTCACCAATCAAGCATTTAATTATACCTCGTTTAGAGTTATGCAGTGCCGTTCTGCACACCAAATTGAAGCAGAAGGTAAAAAGTGCATTAAAAATGGATATTAAGTCAGTATCATATTATTCGGATTCTAAAATCGTGCTTTCGTAGATGAGAAAAGAGTCACGAGACTTAAAAACATTTGTTGCAAACAGAGTGGCTATTATTCAAGAATCCACAGAAATGAATCAGTGGCATCATGTTCCTTCCGAACAAATCCCGCTGACATCATTTCAAGGGGACTTGATCCAACGAGAATGCAACAAAGTGACTTATGGTGGTTTGGTCCAACCTTTCTCCAAGAATTGGTTGTGAACTTTCCTGGTGATTGCGACGACATCCACGATCCATTGGACAGTTCTGTGCAGAACGGGGACATTTCTTCTGAGAAACTTTATTTAGCAGAACTCAAAAATCCGACTAATTGCTGTTTAATTTCAGCTGTGAACTCATTATTTTTAGATAATATACTTAGTGTGTCAAATAATTTTTATAAAATAATTAAAATCTTAGCCTTTATTTTTAGATTTATTAATAATTTGAGAAACTCGAGCAAAATGTCAGGTCCTTTAACCACCAAGGAACTGCAGTTGGCCAAGTTAACTTTAGTCAAACTTGTTCAGGAAGCTGCCTTTAATTGTGAAATAAAAGTCCTCGGAAAAAGGTGAAAATGTTAACAAGAGTCGGGTAAGTTGCTTGAACCTATTTCTAGATCCAAACGGTGTCTTACGTGTTGGAGGAAGATTAAGTAATTCTGATTTATCATATGATAAAAAGTTTACCATATTACTTCCAAAGAATCACAAATTCTCTTTGTTAGTTATGCAATATTTTCATCTTAAATATTTACATGTTGGTGCACAAACACTGTTGTATTTGGTAAGACAGGAATATTGGCCATTATCTGGCTGAAATACAGCCAGAAAAATTATTTATGATTGTGTCATTTGTGCTAAAACTAAATCTAGAACTGTAACCCAAATTATGGGAAATATCCCAACCAATAGAATTAAACCTAGTTATCCTTTTACTCATGTTGGAATTTGTGGACCTTTCTATATTAAATACAAGGGTCAGAGGAAAGGCAATGACCAAAATTGTTATGTGGCTGTTTTCATTTGCTTTGCTACTATGGCAATCCACTTGGAAGTAGTGACTGACTTAACTGCGGAGGCAATGATTGACACTTTAAAGCGCTTTTCTAGCAGAAGAGGTGTTAGTTCCTCTATCTGTTCTGATAATGCAACCAATTTCAAAGGGGCCAATTCAGATTTGAAGCGTTTGCTAAGCATGATTGGTAGACCCCCAGAGCCACTAGGTAATTACTTAACAACTGAACAAATGACATGGACATTTTTTCCACCAAGGTCGCGTAACTTCGGTGGCTTATGGGAGGCGGGTGTTAAATCTTTCAAACACCATTTAAAGAGAGTTGTTGGTAATGCGCATTTAACAATAGAACAATTTTTGACTATTGTTATTCAAATTGAAGGCATTCTAAACAATCGCCCACTAACACCTTTGTCATCAGATCCAAACAATTCTGAAATTTTGATCCCAGGCCATTTTTTAATCGGCCGTCCCATAAATAGTATTCCTGATCCAGATTATTCAGAGAGAAAAGATAACCTTTTATCTCAATGGCTAAGATTGAGCAAAATGGTCCAAATAATTTGGAAAAAATGGAAATTAGATTACTTAAATAATTTGCAAGCCAGACACAAATGGCAGTTTGAGAAACAAAACATTTCAAAGGATTCTAGGTTTTTTTTAAAAGATAATAATCTTCCCCCTTGCCAGTGGACAATGGGAAGAATACAAGATTTAATTTATGGATCAGACGGCAAAGTCAGAGTAGTACTTATTAAAACTCCATAAGGAGTCACGAAAAGAGCAATTTCAAAGATTTGTTTATTACCATGTGAATAAAATCAATGTATATCTAGTGTTATTATTGTATTTAGTATTTAAAATGATATAATGTATATTTAAGTTGTTCATTGTACATATTGAAATATCGCATATATTTTCTTCTCAGAAATGCTTTGTATACAATGGTCAAATTTATTTTAAAAGTGCAATTTTTTTTTGTATTTTGTACTAGATAATTGTTGAAATTTTGCATTGTCTAATTAATTAATGTGTTAAATTTTTATTTCAGTAATGTTGAGATTTTGAAATGATATTTCAAGGGGGGCGGAATGTTGGCGCCAATAAGTCAGCAGAACGCTCCGCCTACTAATTTTGTAGCGCCACCAAGTGGTGAAATCATATAACTTTTTGAGTGTATGTGTGAATTCCAGAGAGAGGGTGTGTTGGGAGTGTTGAGAATAAAGGGAGTGTTGAGCATAAAGGGAGTGTTGAGAATAAAGGGAATCCAAGAGTTTTTGTTTCATTTATATGTGATTGAGTTTTCTAAAAACTGAGCTATCGTGGGCCAAAACACTAACATAATTTCCTTTTTAAAGACTGGCATTGTTTAATTTATTTGAATGTTGATATTCATTTTGCTTAATATTTCATAAAGCAGATGGTTATTACCTGTATCAAAATATTAAAATCATAGTTGTAGTGCAAATGTGAATTTTTTTATATTCATACAAAATTTCGCAAATATTTAAATAATTTGAATGAGTGTTTTCATTTAATGTATGAAAAAAATAAGTATATTCAAAATAATTAATCAGCAATTATATTAAGACGAATTGAAATTTTTAATTTAAAACAGCCTATTTTTCATTGACCATCAAATGAGAAATGTATGAAAAATGATGGAAACCTATTGAGCGAAATCTCAAACAGTATTGCAATAGGCATGTGATTGTCATGGTACATATAAAATAGACTAGTCAAAAAAAATATTAAGTAATTCAAAAATACTTATTTTATTCCTTCGTATTTTTAGTTTTTATATCTCTTTTGAGTACAAAATAATCTGAAAATTCAGTTCATCCTATCCATTTTCTTTCTTATTTATATGAGGTGTTAATGCTTCTAATTAATTCTTTAAGATCAACCACATGATCGATAGAAATAACTAAAAAAGAAAGACTCTTTCCCAAAGAATAAAGGACTTGCATTTAAATTGCGTTTAATTTGAGTTCACTATTCTTCAAAATTTCAATTAATAAAAAAAAGACAACATTTAATTAAATGCATTTTTTTAAATCTGCATCCACAATCAATATATCAGTATTTCTTTATCTTAGATAATATGTGAGCAAAATTTAAAAAGGCGTTCATTTCCTCTTGAATATTATCATGAAAAGGTGCTTTCAAATGAATATGTGATGCACGTGAGTAAGAAAAAAGAAAAAAAAATGCCACTCTTTACCTTACAGAAATGCTAAGCTCTATCTTTAGAAATTCGAGTGGCACTTTTATTTTGCTTTACTTACACAACACAAAAATGGGCTCAAAAATCCCTGTTAATTATTCCTGTAGTTTTTTTTTTTTTTTTGCATCTTAAAGAAACGCTATAACCATTCATTCTTTGAAACATTTTGCCTCCAAAGTGCAGCCTTGTGTTTATTCTTATTTCTGAAGCTTTATCTTCACTTTGCAAATAGTACTATTTTTTCGGAATTTTTTTCTTATTTATATTACTTTTGAAAAAAAAGCGTTCGCTGTTTCCTTTTTCCTTAGATGTCAGTGCTTTTAATTAAGTCTAAGAATTATATATTATGATTGAAATAACTATTTTCATTCATTCACTTCATAAATATTGATATTATTTGTTGTATTTAAAATTCCGATTATTTTCTTCAAATGTAGATTGTTTTATACATATATATATATATATATATATATATTTGCTGCTTTTGAGGGCAACGGCTCTTTGAGTTTGCGCCATGAACTATGTACTGTAAGTTATGAGATAACGAAATATGAAACATCATACATGCTCCATTGTTTACTTTTGTCACTTTCATCAGGACACATGATAGTCATTTTAAATCGGATTCAATAGATTTCTTTAACTGTATTTGCGTTAGTTAAAACTACGCCATGGTATTTTTATTAAAGTTGTGTGACATTCTTAAAAAATGAATTGATTCAGTCTTTCGAAGTCAGTTAAATTAGCAGTTCATGTACAATTTCTGCAACTAACTTCCAGAGTGTGGTGTTACTTTTGTATGTAATTTCTACAGTGGTAAACATATACATAAATATACACATATTTGCCTCATTGACAACTTCCTTCTTTAACAACCGAATTTTGTTATTCCTTAAGCAATCGATTTCAACTTAATAATCATATTTATCCTTATAAGGATATATATTCATAAGATGCCAGGAAAAATTATTTTTTTATAAAGTTTATTTGATTTGAATCACCAAGCTTGCATATATTAAAAATAATATTAATTTGTTTCCAATTTTTAAGGAGAAAAAACTCTTTGATCAATTTCAGCTGATATAAAGTTCAGAATCCTACTCTTCCCTTTCCCATCATAAATGTACATAAATATTTCATACATAAGATTACACATTGCTTTGCTATTCCTACGTAGTATTTCAAAAAGCATAATTGAAAAAAAAACATTTAAAATTTCTATTTAAAAATCTCTGCCAGGTGTTAATTGGTATATACAACTTAAATCCGGTAATTTAAGAACAATTTTCTACCTAATGCTCCACGTTTCACTCAAGCCATCAATTTGAAAGCAATTAGAGCTCCAAAAGCAAGCGGAAATAAGAATGGGCGAGATGAGACAGAAATTGTCTTTCAACCAAAGATTAAATGCAGAAATTTCAGCAAGAATTTCTTTCTATTCTTAAACGCAATTAGAGAAACAAAGATTGGCTTAAATTGAAAATATTGTTTAAAGAAATATGTATACTTGGAAAGGAACCAAATTTATTTCTTGGGCAGTGCTTACATTAAAAAAAAATCTTTTATGTTTTTCCTCCATTCCTATTTCCACCCATTATATTATTTTGAAATGTATTCAAATTAATAAATCCATTATTCTACGGTAAAATACAAAAATTCCTATTTTGAAATTATTATATTTTATATAGAGTAAAAGCAATTTGAGATTTTATAATCCATTTCAGTGGTACATAAGAATAAACAAAAGCAAGCCTGAAATACTATATCATTATGGACTTATTAGTCTAATTAATTCAAAAAAAATATTTTATAACGAATTAAAAATTTGATTTCCTTTTCTTAGTTAGTGATTACATTTTTTCAGGAATTATTCACGAAATTTCTTACATTTTTAGGAAATCTTCGGAATCTTTGTCATGTAAATTGAAACAGCAAAGAAAAAAATAAATGTTTTATAACGAATTAAAAATTTGATTTTTTTTCTTAGTTAGTGTTTACATTTTGTACAGGAATTATTCACGAAATTTCTTAGATTTTTAGAAAATCTTCGGAATCTTTGTGATGTAAATTGAAACAACAAAGAACCAATTGAATCATAAGCTAAAACTTTTTTCTGTTAAGAGACATTCATCTATTTAAAAATATATATATATAAATTGCTACGTTTTATTTTAATGCTTAATTAGTGTCTAATTTTATTAATTATAGTGCTTTTTGTGTATAATTTTATTAATTATATTAATGAAGAATACACTGCAGATTTTTCAAAATACACGTATTTTTAAGTAATTCAGAGCCGAAGTTTAATGACTTAAAATCAAATTTATGTTTGTAATCTTAATTATTTAAGCAAATGAATCCAACATTTAATTTAGCAATAAAGTGAAATTGTTTATCAAATCATTCTGCAAGTGCACAAATATACAGTCATGTTCATAAATTAAGGATAATTCACAGTCACGCGGAAATCAAAAATACATATATCACCCGTAAAATGACTACACACATCTTCAAAAGTCATATGGAAATTGCAAGACGCCACTAGGTGACACCGATTGTACGTCACAATGACTAGAGTGCAAGAGAGTGATGTATAAGGAATACAGGCAAAAGAAAAACTGCATAGTTATAACACAAAGGGCAAATTTGGATGATTTTTACGTGGTACAATCATCGGCCGTCTGGAATGTGGGTGTACCCAGCTAGAAGTATCCGAGAAACTTGGAATCTCCCAGAATGTCTTCTGCAATCTTTGGCAACGATTCCAAGATGATGGTAATGTTAATAGACGTTATAGCACAGGTCGCCCCTGAGTAACTACGCCGAATGAGGGCCGGTATTTGGCAGTTGCTGCCAAAAGAAACAGATGAAGCACAGCATCAGACCTGTCTCGTCAGCTCTCTTCAGCCACTGGTACGACAGTTTTAAGGCAGACCATGTACTTACGCTACGGGCAGATTGGCTATTATGCTCGTAGGCCTGTCAGATATCTTCCACTTACTGCAACTCACTGTCGCTTGCGGTTAGCCTGGAGTAGAGAGCATGTATTGTGGACACCGCAGCAGTGGCCTTGTGCGATGTTTCCCGACGATTCCAGGTTTAGCTTGCAATCTGATTTTCACCGGACATTCATATGGAGAGAGCCAGGTACCCATTACCACAAAGAGAACATCATTGTATGACACCGAACATCAATGTACGTTGGGGAGGAATTATTCTGATTTCCGGAACTGACCTGCATGTTCAAATTGGAACCATGACACGCCACATTTATCAGGTACGTAAACGACATGTACGTTTGTTTTGGGGCTCCATGGGCGCAGAATTCGTATTGATGGATGACAACGTCCGTCCTCACCGTGCAAACATCATAAACGAATGTTTTCGATCGGAGGATATCGCCCGTATGTGTTCTCACCGGTCAGCATGCGTGGGATATGTGGGATAGAGCATGCGTGGGATACGCTTGGCCGACAAGTTGCAGCCCGTAAACCACCTCCTACCTGTATACCGGAACTTAGGAGAGCATTGCTTGATGAGTGGCGTAATATTTATTCCCCAAGATCGGATCTATAATTTAATACTCACCATACCTAGGCGTTCTTACATCGTCTCGGAGACATATTATATATTAACCATCATACCAACCATGCAAAATTAATTTTTGTAAAGAGGTTTTTTTTTTGTAATTTGCTCCAAATAGCAAATAAATCGCAATTTTTATTTATGATATCAAACGTATAGCATCTTTTTTGCACTCTACCTTTTGTTTAATAAATATACTTTACAAATATGTCACATTTGTTTTGCTTCTGACTCTTTCTTTTCCTGAACTTGCATTTTCCTTAATATAGGGAAATGAATATAAAATTAGTTGCCTTAATTAGTTAATTAATCTCTAAAAATATTCAATCATGCTTGGAAGGTGGAAACTCCTGTTAATATTTTTAGGTACATATAGAAATATATTTTTAAGTTAAATTAAAATATTCATTAAAATAGCACCTGTAGAGACAAATGTACATATATAAACTGATATACAAAAACTTTAATCATTATAATTGTAACACAAAAGATTTAATTTGCAGGAATAAGTTCAGTCGTTTTAATTTGGTAAGACAAACTATACAGATTCAGTGCAATTGAAGCAACGTTTCTGCTGTTCATAAATATTCACAACTCAATTTTTTATTAAACATTGAATTGCATTGCATTTTTGGGACCGTCATTAACTCTCTAGCATTTGCAATTGGATTACAATTGCAAGGAAGAAAGAAAAAAAGTCTGAAGCATTTCGCATTGATTATTCAGTGCAAGTGAATTTTGCTCTCATAATCTAGTTTGCATTTCAGATACGGCAAAACAACTGACAAGGCTTTCATTCATTTTATTCTGAGCAATCCTTTCATTCACCACTTACATTCCTAGATTTTAATATATCCGATAATTGTTTGTCTATGTTAATCCTCCAATTCGAAGAGTAATTCGGTATTGATTCCATCTGTAGGTATTACCATATCCGATAATTGTTTGTGTATGTTAATCTTCCAATTCGAAGAATAATTCAGTATTGTTTAAATCTGCAGGTAGTATTCCAATAGTGGAAATATATCACAATCTCCTTCACTTCAATATATACTACCAGTTCAAAAATAAAATGCACTGACAATCTGTGATTTTAATACATATATTTTCAAGAGATATACTACTTGGAAATAGGCATTTAAATTACTTCTGCATTCTATGAAAACTTTCTTGAGATAATGTCACTATCTATGTCACATAACATTGATACGTTGGAAATTTTTAGCTAATGTTTTAAATTATTTAAATTTGAGAGCTATAATCATCCATCTAGCAAATAATCTCAAAATCACTTTTGGAGTTAAACTCAAATATTTTAAAATTTAAAATTTTGTTTCAATAAATTATTATAAATTTTAAAAAGAGATAACTTTCTAGGCTTCACATTTTATTTTTATCTCTACCACTTCTAAAATTGCTAGAGTGTAAATACCCTTTTTTAGCATGCATACATTTGAATGTAAATACGCTGTTTGGCATACATTTGAGGGTAAATACATTATTATAAACTTAAAAAAGATAACTTTTTTGTCTTCATATTTTATTTGTATCTGTACCACTTCAAAACTGTTTGTTTAAATTCATTTTTTGACGATTTTATTCTTAAGCTGTTTGATCTAGATTTACCAAATTTGATTTAAAAAAAAGTGAACAGAAAATGTGAAAGGTAAAAATATGCAATTTAGATCTTTTGAAGTTTTGTTTAATAATAAAGTAACTTTTGTGCGATAGTTTTTATTTATTTATTATTTTGGCTTAGGTGCTTGAAATGTTTTGAAATGCTTTATTTGTAATAGGGTTATTTAAATGGTTGTATAAATTCTACTTCTTTACATATATTTAGTTGTGTATTTAAAAAAAATAATTATATTTTATTTAAGTCCAAAATAAGTAAAATAATATAATTTCATTATTATCGAATTCTGTTTTTTTAATTTTTCAGAATAATTATTTTAGTTATATACTTTCTAATCATATTTCCTTACTGTCATAATCAACACATGATCATTTACATTTTAGTATTAACAGAATAATGACAAAAACATAATTGCATAGATTTTATACATAACAAGGAAATAACAGAATATATCAGTCAAATCTAAATGATCTTATTCATTTTTATAACAAAACCATTTCTGTTGTGAGCATCTTTAACCGAAACATTTTTTTCTCTAGTATGATATTTCAGGTAAAAAAAAAATATTTAAAGACAATCAATTTGCGAAAAAAAAACAGTTTGCGTTTTCTGAAATTAAATCTTTCTAAAACAAGTTTCAATACCATAAATAGTTATTCTTCTTGACAAACTTCTCTCCATCCTATATGTATTATAACTTCCAGTATGTAAGAGATAAATCTATAACTTTGGTGATCGGTCATCATGACTTCTCTTACAGAAGTTCATTGGAGGGAATCAGGCTCCTGACCAGATGGAGGCCTGCCGAAACTAGCCGAGGCTCCTAAATACCTTCTCTCAGCGAAGTTAATACGATAAACGCTATTATACTTTATAATTCGATCCTGAGAGCAATGTAATTAGGAAGCAATCTACTATTCGATTGATGTCTGGGGAAGTTGTATTGTGCACTGGAAAAGAAGCTCGTCACGTTCGGTGAAGAGATAAATTTGTCTTCTAAATTGGATACCGATGATTTAGACGTCGTCTGTTTTCTTATTCATCAGAAAGTAATTAGAAATGCTTGAAATGATCTGATCGAATTATTTATGCGTGGATAATTTTATTTCTGACATTGAAAGTTATCATGTCCCGGCTATAGTATTGACAGTATTGAGTGTGATATTGTATTTTCAAAGTGTGAATGAAGCTTAAAATTCATACAGTTGATGTAATATATAGTTTGTAATTATAAGATTTCGTTGCAAGTGTTTAATGAAAAATATATTATAATTTAATAAGTTATGGTTAATAGTTTCATTTGAATAATTTATTACATTTAATAAAATAAACATTGAAGTAGATTGTGAAGAATCAATTCATGCATAATTCTTATTTCTATAAGATAATTTTATAAGATTTCTATTCTATAAGATTTTTATTTCTTTAAGAATTTTATGAAAAGAAATATATTGTAATAAAAATGATTTTCTGATATTTCCAAAATAGCAATATTAAACAATTTAACATGCATATCTTGATCTTGGTCTATCCCACGACCACCCACCTACCTGAAAGGGTCTAAGACCTTGAAAATACCCGGGGGGTGAAGAACAAATATTTACTTTTTAAAAGGCTTACAATCATCGCCATAATATGGGCGGTAAATACGGTTATACATAATAGTTAATTTCACTAAAATAAAATATTTAAATTATATGGTTAGCAAGCCAATTCTGGGTTTAAGAGACCAAGTTGCAAAGTACGTATAGAAAGCTGTAACTCACATAATCATAAAATTAATATCACAATCCCAAAGGATGGAAGACATAGTAAACTGTACATCAATATCAAACAATGTACCAGTATCTAAAATCATATATCTGTTCCATTATTTACAGTGAAAAATAAGTGAATGGCACAAATACAAGATGAAAATACAAAGCAGATCTAGAATGACAAACACATAAAATAAAGCACCACTAGAGGGTAAATCAAGAATATGAGAAGAAAAGTACAAAGTTTTTAAATATATATAAATCTATATAATAAACAACAACTAGAAGCTGTGCCAGAATAATTACATAAATAAAGAATCAATTAAAACAAGACTGCAAACAATACAAGACACAGATCCATCTTCCTAGACTCTTCTGAACCTCTTCACAAATATCTCTCGAGATTTCACAAATCTTACCCATCATCCTTCTCAAAGACTCGAACATGCATATCTATCATTTATTTCTAGTAATAAAATTTACTTCATAATTAATTCTATGCATTTTTTCTCATTCAAACATATATGACAGCGAAGTTTAATGAAGCGTATTTTCCTGTTATGTGTCTAAGAAAACCAAATAAGTATATTGATATATGTGTTTAAGAAAGTGAGATTCAAATAATCATATAATTATATAATTTCTCGTTTAAAATTTAAGCAATATATCATAAAATATTGGACAATTTATTTATCACGTTGTTTTACCAAAGATAAAAAT
This sequence comes from Argiope aurantia, assembly GCA_026543865.1. Taxonomy (NCBI): domain Eukaryota; kingdom Metazoa; phylum Arthropoda; class Arachnida; order Araneae; family Araneidae; genus Argiope; species Argiope aurantia. The sequence goes on along the minus strand of JAPMOR010069469.1, from coordinate 34,107 downwards.
ATGTTTGTCTGTCGTATTATCTTTACAATGAAGCGACGCATATTTTAAATTTTACTCATGAACTCAGAGTTTCTTAAAAAATTCTCATTTAAAATGTAGTTTGCTTTCAATTTTCTTTGAAACTATAAAGTTATAATTTGCGGAAACAAAAGGTGTATTCATGAATCATAAAGAAAACTACTGAATACAGAAATATTAAATCGTTAATTTTTCTTCTCTTAAATTTTATATAAATAGAACTTGCTTATATTTAGAATAATACTTTTTTATTATTCCTTAAAATTGTTAGAAGAAAAATTCAGAAAACAAATTTCTTTGTCTTCTTGTTATTTATAGTTTATTTGTAGACTCATTTCCAAAAAACATCAGACCATATGGAATTAAAAAAAAGAAACTTTGCAATAGAATTTTAGACATAAAGCGTATGACTTAAAAGTATGAAATTTTTAAAAAGATAAATTAAATAAAGTTTTTTATTATAATTAATCGACACATGACTTGAAATCATTCTGAAAATTTGAATTATTTTTTATAATTTTTTAAAATGATTTTTTTTGTAATTAAAAAAAATAATTTCGATTTTTTTGTTTTTGATTATTTTTATTGCTAAATCTAAGTGTACATGATATTTTTCTTTCCAGTTAAGAAACAATACCTTATTGAATTAATCTATTATGTAAAATATTTTGCATTATTTCTTTATGAATATTTTAATCAAATATGTAAATAAATATTTTCATTAATTTAAACTAGGTGCTAGAACTTTTGCACTTTGGACAGTTTTTTTTATTTTTTGAATAATAAAAGTTATTTATAGTAAATAAGGTGTTTCTTAAAAAATACGTAAGCATTTAATATTTAAAATGTTATAAAGGAATATACGGCGCCTTAATGACATAATAAAGGATAAAAAATTAAATTAAATTTTATTAGCTAGCAATGTTTTTTCGTAATATATAAGATTACGCTTTTGATAAGATAATATGGTGAATGTAAAATTCATCTTGAATTTATAAAAATAATTTTTTTAAGCATTTTTAAATATATTCTTATATAAAATCTTTAGTTTATTAAAATCAAATTAAGTTCATTTATAAATTATTATTTATTTTCTAGCTACTGAAAAGAAGTAATTTATTGAGAAAAACACAATAGTTTCTCATTTTATGATAAAATATTTATACATAAACAACATATTTTTGCTTTATGCTATTTGGAATATGCAAGTTATTAAATTCTCTTGTCATATGTATAGTTGTTTTTATATTTCATGATTTATAATGCTTTTTCCAGGTGAATTTATTTAACATGTTTGCATATGTGTCTACTGTATGTAGGTGCTGATCTATGTATTATATATGCTTTCAAATAAAATATGTTGTGAATTTGTCACAGGAGATGAATCTCTAGATGGAGTAAGATTATTTTCCTAACAATGCATAACATTTTTACTTATTTACTCAGCAAATAATTAATAATATCAATTCATTATTCATAATGAAATTCAATTTATTCATCTGAAATCTTTTGTCAATAATAAGAAATTTTAATAATCAGAAATTTTTTTCGTCAGCTAAATAAATCTGCTAAAATAAATGCTGCCATCGTCTGCTAAAATAAATGAGTGGTGAAACTGGAAGTGGGGTTGTTTTTGATATTTGTGAACAATCTCTTTCAGTGGACTTTCTCAACATGTTGACTGTACCTAATTTTCATTAGTGAAACATATTTTTTATCTATTTGGTTAAAAGAAGAATTCCCTGCTCGTGAATCTATAAGTGTAAATCATTGCAGTCAATCAATAAATTGCAATTAAGAAAGGCTTTATTCCATGTAAGAAATTTGATGTGATCTGTCTAGCTGAGAATAATCTTTTTTCAAACATATTTTATGATATATAATTTCAGTATATATAGCTTAATTAAATATATGCAACCCTCATATTATCAAAATAGAAATACCCATGCAGTTGTCAAAGTGACAAACAAGATAAGTTCAAATTCCTTGTATTTGAAACACATTAACTATCATTAAATAAATAGTTGTTATTAGTACGATTTATCAATATGCTATTTATGAAAAGTTATTTATTCCATATAAAATACAGTGTAAAAAATAATACTTTTCAGTTATATACATTCATGTGAAAGTTATGAAGACAACATAAAATGTAATAAAAAATAAAATAATGCTTTTTTAATTATATACTGTCATAAATAATCATTACCTATACAGTTGTGAATAGACTTAAAAAGGACCAAACTAACGTTGTTTAACTACAGTGTTATACGAAGCACTCCATGTGTGATAGATATTTAATTGATAATGAAAAAGAAATATTTCCACGTTAATAAATAATCATTATGAACTAAATGTGAACTATTACCCAAGACCTTTCAAATCCATGTCATTTTACCAGCTGTCAATCTAATCTTTTGTGTTTACTATATTCTACAAGCATTTTCAAGAATATTTTTTTCAATAAACAATTACAATTATCTACTTTTTATGAAGTTATGACATTACTGTGATTTTTTTGTACATTCAAATCAATTTTTTTTAAAATTTTTTGAAGAGTACTTTGCTTAATTTTATCCTAATATTTGTCATGAAAATGTCATCTCCCATATTAAAATAAATAAATTAATGAAAAATTAGTCAGCCAAAGCAGAAAATGATGTACCATTCAAATGTTTTGTGTGCATCTTAAAATAATAAATGGGGATATATAAATAATAGAAAAATAGAAAATTTCTGGTATAGAAATAAAAGAAATTAACTATCGAATGAGAAAAAAAAAGAATTTAAACGCAAAAGCATAATGAACTAGTTAAAATACAATGCCTTTTTTAGAGCAATTCGAATTGTAAAAGACGTGTTTTTGCTGTAAAAAAAAAACATCTTAAAAGAGCCACAGATCAAAAATTAAAACTGCATTTAAAAAGAGATGCATATGCATTTCAGAAATCGGTTACAATACAGATAATTCAAGTTCATGAAATTAAATGTTATCTATCATAATTTGTTTATTGGATTTATAATATATTTCTGTTTTGAAAATGCATTATTATATTTTTAATTGAGAAAGTATATCTAATAATAACTATTTTGCCTTATTCCATATATCGTTCCGTAGTTAAATATTCAAAATAAAAATGAGAAAAGAATAGTTTGCTATTACCCAATTTTCAAGAAAAAGGAATTGAAGAATCTAGTTTTTCTGAAAAAAAATGGTTAAAAAGGCATTCAGAAAAAGTGAAATCAATCAAATAAAGAAAAAATTAGCTATTAATTAATGAATTATTTCTTTCCGGTGATGATAATTTTCTATTTTAATCCAAATTCGAAAGGAAGTAAAATTAATGAAAGAAAGAAAATTTTAATTTAATTAATGATACGGACTAATTTCTTTCCGGCGACAATAATTTTCTATTCTAATCCAAATACTTTTTGTGCTTTTCAGTATGACTAAAATTAGGTTCACTCATTTGGTACCCTCAATACGGATCCTTGGTTGTTTCGATAATATGCTCGCTATATATTGGGTTGCTCTGAAAGTAATTTCGTTTTTTTTTTTTTGGAAATGAATTCAGTTTTCGTATAATAAACAAATACTTTATTAAATTATATATTGACCGTTCTGGTTCAACCACCTTTTGCCATCTTTCTGGTAGTAGCATAATTCCACGCTCATAAAATGTTTGGTCTTTGCTGCCAAAAAACTGATCGAGGTGGTTTTTGACCTCCTCATTTGAGATGAAGGTTTTACCTTCTAAAAAATTTAGCGAACCAGTTCTGGCACTGGCGTACTGTCAACACACCTTCTCCATACACATCGGTCAATTTCTTTCTGGCTTGAACAACATTTTTACCTTTTCTGTAGCAAAACAGTAAGCTATGTCGAAAATGCTGCTTATTTCTCTCCATATTTAAAAGGGCACTAACCAAACACTACTGCGTAGAATTAATTGGAATTTTTCACACACAAGCCTTGCTATATGAGCTCTCAAAGCATATAAAAATAATAAGGCTTAAATGTGAAGTTGGGGGCAAAAAAATACAATTAAATCCTCTGTCGGTAAAAAACGAAATTACTTTCCGAACAACCCAATATAATATAATAACACAAAAGAAAGACAAAGAGTGTAAACAAACGTGGACAATGTGGCTTAATATGAAAGATAATAAACTCCACAGAAAAATAGATTGTTAGAAAAGGCATTTTTTCAAACCATATATTGTAATTAATATAAGAGGAATGCAAATTGATTTTACTTCGTCAAGATCTCTGTAAAAAGAAATTTGTTCACCACTTGCCCATAAACAAAAACCAATTTCTTTTCAACTCCGATGACCCATTAAATAATTTCTTTAATATTACAAATCTGTAATGAATGATTTTCTTAATTCATAAACTGTGAAAATAATTAAATATCTTACTTCTTAATTTTCTCTTATGTTACTTCCTCTCTTATGTTAAAAAATTAAATTTTTTTAGAAAAATTGTGGTATTTATTTGTGAAACAGAAATAATAAAAATGCATATTCTTAAATCGTAGCGAATACAATTAATAATTGATTGAAACTGCAATCTGAATTAATAAAAAATGGATGATTGCTAAATGGAGCACATCATCTCAGGACAACAAATAAAAAAGTCAAAAGAAAGAAATGTTTAGTAAAATGTAAATGTTAGGAAAATAATATTATCTGAATTTTTATTTAGGTTGTTTAGTAATTAGGTTTTTAGCATTTCTGATACAAATAAAGAATAGATTTTCAAAGCAAATATCTCATAAAAATTCAAATTTAATTTATAATTTTATACATTTAACTTAATAATACATAAAATTTACTTTACCAGTATTCTTAAAGAACCCTAATAATAAATAAGAAACTTTAATTAATTTTCGTTAACAAATGGGTTAAAGAGCAAAAATACTAGTAAATTATTATTACGACTGCTTTGTACAGCTAGGAATCGAAATATCGTACTTATGCATTTGATCATAAATGGCTCCAAACTTCACTTATAAATACAACATAGGTTTATAAGTGATATATTAAATTTCTATTTAAATTAAGAAAAAAGAAACAACAATAATTATGTTTAAAATAATGTGATGTAATAATGAAGTCTTTTTACTGAGATATAGAAATCTTCATTAGACCAACAAATGCAATTTCTCTGAACAAGTTTATGACTTAAAATTACTTATATCATAATAACAGCTGTTAGCAAATTAACAACGTTAATATTATTGAATCTGTCTTTTCATTTCGGCATTATAATAAGTTGAAAAATTTTATTTATTATAACACTCCTAAGTGCAAAAGTGCAAAAATATTTACTTTTTCAAAAGCATATAATTAGATTTTTAGAGTTAATGTAAAAAAAATAAAAAAATTAAAGTATGTATGATAGGTAAATCAAAATTAAAAGAAATAAAGTTATATAAATAGGAATTAGAATGATTTTTAAAAAATGTTTAAAATATATTTAAAAGTTTATTGCAGTATATTTCATATAGCAGTATATATTCAATGCAATAACTACAAATGAAATATGATTATTGTAAAGAGTTCACGATGTCCATAGAAATAATGCAGTGTCAGCTCATTATTCCTTTAAAAGCAAGTGAATTGTTTCGTTCAAAAGCATTTTTCCCAGTGCATTAATTTTCCATTTCATCCTCCAAAAACTGAAAGAAAGATTAAAACAGTCATAACTATCTACATGCAAAATGGGTCGTAAATTGTCAGTCCTTACTTCAAGAAATTTAAAGACTTCTCAACCTTACGAAAAAGCGCCGCCTCACGGGACTAAGCGATTCTATCAACTACAGACATTTCAGAAAACTTTTTTCTAATAACCCGAAACTGTGCATTGCAAATAAGGAGCAGTGGGAGAAGATGAAATAGAAAAAAATATTCTTTCAGAAATGCTGAACTTTGCCATTAGTAACAGGAGATAAAGTATTTTTATTTGGTTTTTCTTGCACGACTGAAAACTGAGTTCGAAAAATTCTAGTTAATTACTCTTCTAGTAAAAAGAAATATCTTTTCTGATTCAGGGTATCAGTTTTCAGGAAAAAGAATAATTTTGGTTCTGTTCTTTAAGCTAAGGTTCAGGCTTTATCTAGATCTTTTAATTTGGTTACATTTTTATCGAAAAACATTCTTTTGAATTAAAATGTATCTCTAGAAAATAAATTGATTTCTTTATGTTTCCTTTCAAAAAAATAGTTTAGCATACTTTTGACAGTCTAACAAATAGAGCTATTATCAGATATCACTTGAAATTATAATGAATTTTCTTAATCAATATTTATATTCAAGCATTTTAATTAATGCAGTAAATAACATCTGTATTTTATATAAATATTTCTTCTATTGTTATAAATAATGGGAAAAGTTTGCGAATTTAACAATAAAAATATTTTTTGGTATTTTTTCATTAATTCTTTTTATATATGGAACTATTTTTGCGAATGAATTGAAATACTTCAAACTACATGATTTAATTTGATTTCTATATTATATTTTGTTATTTTTTAGAAAAATATTATTATTAACTGGAGTATTGCTTTAAAAAATAAATATGCATTTATAAAACCTATTAAGATTCAATAGTGTGAATGAATAAAAAAAATCTAGTTACGAATCTGATAGCTGAAAATCTGATTGTGAAGAAAATTAAATCAAGAATAAAAAAGTAGCTGCGTTATTTGTAATAACACTGTTTACTTAATTCATCTTATTCAAATGCAAGCAAAGGATTGCTCATTAGAATGATATTAATGGAATTTCATTAATTGGGAAAAGCCACTTAAGTCTACAAGCTTTAATTCATATATACCGAAACGTATCTTTCAGTCTGACTTTAATGGTTCCAAGAAATAGTACTTTTTATTTGAAAATATTGCAACTCGCCATTATTGCAAAATATTCTAACTTAGGTGTATAACCTATACTTAGTATTTTTAATGTGCTTTTTTTAAAGTGTAATATTTCTCCATTTTGTCTCTTTACTTTTGTCACAGGGCTGCGGCGGGCTCTTGATAAGGCTCAGGTTCGGAACAAGATTCCTCTGAAGCACCGTCGTGTAATCCGCGTTACATCCATCGAGGCCGTATTCTCTACCGTTGGTGTGTTGTGGAAGCTGGGAGTGTGTGCGGGGGTGTGTGTCCAAGAGTTGCCCTCATCATCTGATCGCGGTTCAAAATTACGAGTTCAGCCAGAAAGTTTATCTTATGTTGAATTAATATTGGGTGTTAATGTAACTTAACTAAATTTCTTTTAATACAGATAACAAACTATTTTAACCCCACAGCCATGGGGAATTTAGAAACTGGACACGCCTTTAAAAATACATCAGGATTGTGTTTAAAAAGGTATACATTTTGGTAGTTATCTTGTTTTTTTTTCTTTCTTTTTCTTTTTTCTACTTTAAGTGATGTTTTTTTCCCATTCACTTTTAAATATTTTATTTTCCATATGTTTTTTCTATGAAAACTATGTAGTTTGGTTGCATTAGAATGTACATTTTTTGAAAAACGCTACAGTTATTCTATGATAATAAATTGACCCCTTTCCTTGTGAAGAATTGAAGTCTTCTAGGTGCAATATTCTTTTGTTTAGTTTTGTTTTTTCATATACGTACACATTTATTGATGTAAAAACACGAAAATGAGTTTATTTTACTTATTTCTTATTGATACTCCTTATTATGGAATATTGAAATTGTTTTTCTCAAATTCAAACTATGAAGTGTTTTGGGTATGAAATTACTATTTTTAAAAATAAGTAATTAAGTTTCGAAAATATTAAAACTAAAAGTAAATTAAGACATCATTACATAATTGGAATATTCAAAACTCATTCAATTTCAACTAATTTTTTTATTACTAATAATTTTTACAGCATATTAACATTTCTTTAAATTTAAAATCTTACATCTTGATTTAATCAAGCCCAAGCAGTAAAAATTATAAATTTATGCGCAAAGCATTTTTAATAAAATTTTCTAGAGAAAAATATCGTTCACGATAAACATTGTATATCCATTAACGATACTATTGATATTTGTCTTGATTATAAATTTTCAAAAAATAAATTTTAATCAAGGAATTTTTAGAAATTTGAATTTATATTTTGTATTCCTTATTCAAATATTTGTTTCATTAAAATCTTCAATAAATTTAGTAGCTTAAAAAAATATAACATTTAAAAATCATTTCACAATCCTCAAGTAAAATTCAACTCGTAATTCTTTCCGCTATTATTTGAAACTATCCAGCAGGGAAACGCAATTAATTACTGTCAAGTACAAATCGCAGACATTTCGCCCTAAAAGATACTCTTTATGACAACTTGCTTTATGTCTTTTGCAGAAGACACCTGTCTGTCAGTATAAATGTTGTTTGTCTGGTTAAGTATTCAAAGAGTTGATTGTCAAAAGTAAACCTTTCATGTTTGTTTTAATTAAAATCTACTGTCAACATTATTTACAGATTTAAACAGATTAACAGTCACTTACAAGAGCAATGTAATTATATCACTTAAGAATAGAAAATCCTCCATACTATTGCGCTTTTTCTATATTTACAGGCCATTTATCCACATATATTTACATTATTCTCATAACAATAAGTCTCATAAAATAAATATAATCTAATACTTTTTAAAATCAAATTTGAAATTGCACTTCCGATGTTGACTAATTTCATTAAAACTTTTGTAGCCATTGCAATTCTTTAAAACAAGGAATCTTGGAAACATTTTTCCTCCCGACTCAAAAGATTAATTGTATAGCTACACTGCGCTCATTTTCCGGTATGAAATGAAATCGCAGAAAAAGTATTAGTAGAAAATGAGTGTATAGTTCTCATTTTCTACGACATGAAAATTTTTTAAGACGGAGATGAATTCACTTTTTATGACACCCACATCCTATTTCTAATTGAAGAAGGTAATTTTCGATACATCACAGAGATTATTTAATTATTAATAATTTCTTACACTCTAGCGATCATTCAATGTCACTGTCCTTCAGGAAGCATACTAGAAGCAGCCGTGCATGCCAAATCAAGTCAGTATATCTATTGAAATAGAGGCTATCTAATGTTTCTTGTGACATCATTATGATAAACATTATTAGTTTCTATTAGATATTGGAAACTATCTAATTAGGTAGCAATATACCATCCGATTGCTATCTAGGTTAATTATGTTATACATATACTAGCAGATTCATCGTCGCTGTGATACCTTAAATTTTTTTTCTAAATTGAGTATGGGTGGTAGTGTATGTTGATCCGATGTTTAATCATTAGATATTATTTGCAAAGGCTTCAAAATTATATTATTTTGCTCGGACTAATTCGAATTACTTGAATTTAAAGCTATTATGTATTTATTCAGGATTTCACGTAATATGAGGATTTAATAATCAGTATTGCACATTTTATTAGAATGCATGCCATTAAAGCTAAATATATAATTTGCATTTGCGCTGTTAATAAAAATGTATGTTATTCAAATATAACATTTGAATGCTAGGAAAAAAATCTTACGGGATTATGATGTGAGTGAAGTGAGATACTTTAGGAAATTGCTTTTCAATAATCATACTCACAAATTGCCTACACCGATCCGCCCTAAGGCACACGGGAACAGCTAAATTACTGCGCCACCGCAACAGCAACGCTGGTGGAAACTAGTGTTGAGAACTTCGCCAGTCATGGTACAGCCCTTCCAGTGGGAAGTATATTCTATCTTCGAAAAGAGGTATCCAACTCCCATCATTTCTGTACTCCAGAGTAGCGTGAACCATCTACCATAACAGAAGATTCTCATCCACATTTCGAAGGTGCCCCGGAGGGAGTTCATTTTCAATAAAAGAAAATTCAATTAATTGAGATCGTAGAATCTCCATGCCTTTAACAATATAATGAACATCATAATCCAGTAAAAATTATTCATAGCAAATAATAGAGATGTGAAGAATAGTTATTGTTTAAGGTAGAAAATTAAAGGTATGTAATTATTGGTATATTACCTATAATGAATTATTAAAAATTAACAGTTGGATATTGCATTTGAAAATTTATTGATTGCTTGATTTAATTTTTAAGAAATTCTATAAATATGGAAAGACAGTAGAAAAGATAAGGGCACGATCCAAGTAGCCTGGATATCCCTGCCAAATTCCTCTCCGTTTCTTTAAATATAATTTGATTGAAAACTTGAGGCGGGTGCCTTGTTGTTAGAAACTCTCTCTCAGACGGATTTGGGAGACATACAGTTTTCGAAAAACAAATGAAAGGGTCCGAGTGTACGTTTGCTTAATATTTATCACCTAAGCACAAACCTGTTTTGCATAATGACCTCTTAAGGTTATTATACAAAATGCTATCATTTGATTTTAAAGAGATGAGTGGTAAATTTTTCTCAGCATTTAAAGAGTATCAGGTATGTTCCTATAATTTCAGGTATGCATTAAGAAATGGCTTCCATTGTACACTATAAATTGATAGTTTAAATAAATTTTATTTAAAATATATTAATTTATTAAGAATAGTATTTTCAATTTTAACCATTTATTTTTAAATGAAATTTCACTTTTCGATTAAATGTTTTCTATCATACATGTTTTGATTTCAGTGAAATGCAACAGTTTCTTAAACGATATCTCTTAAATATTTAGTAAAAAAATTCTATTGAAAGTGCTATGCATTAAAATAAAAATAAAAATATTTACTTTATATGGATATCATTTTTTATTAATATAATTTTTAAAGACTTCAACAGACATCACATAACTTATCCTTATTAATAAATTCTTTCTAAGACATATTCAAACATCATTTTAATGATTTTTTTTTAATTTATAAATCCGATCGGTTAAAAAAAACATTATATGTTGACATAATATAAAGCCTTTAAAAGAAATTTTGGATTAAATTCATTTATAGTACATTTCTCTTTTGGGATTTTTTTTTTGAAATTTGAATAAGCGAATGAACCAAAAAGTTCTGCTTAATTCCGTTTTTTTATTTGTCTATACTTGACAACTCTTATTGTAAGTCTCTGAAAGAATAATGCGTTACAAAGAACTTTTGAATGAATTCTTAAAATAATACCTTAATTTATGTTAATAACTTAATATCTTAATTTATGTCAAAACTGTGTGTATATATTTATTCAAGAATTATGTTTAAAATACGTCTTTTATAAAAAATAATTATACAATCTCTGATATTACTGAAAAATTACTGAACATTTTTATAGAATGAATGCATAGGCATAGATTAATCAAGCTGTTTTTATATAACAGCGATTATATTTTCACTGAGTTGTGCAATAAATGAAAACCGGAAAACAGCAGGGAAGTTGTAAGCAGTTCATAAATATTTTTTTTGTAGGAATAAACCAACTAGTGATTGCTATTTTAAAAACGGAAAAATGATGTTGTAAATAATTAGATGGGGAAATCGCTAATTAGAGAATTTTTTTTTAAATAAACGCGTAAAATTCTAGAATGTAAAACTCTACCTTTGGGAAGGGAAATGGGTTATATTTATTTTACCTCTCTTTTGCAGAAAAAAATGGACTAGAAAAAGTTAGTTCAATTTTCATCCTTGCTCTCTGAAATTTCTAAAAAAAATTGGTTTTTTCTCTTTTTATTTTCTATACAAATACATTATTAAAATTATTTTGAGATCCTATCAATCGAAAGCACTATTAAATCTTATGTTATGAAATTAAGAAAATTTAAATTAGTGCTTATCAATTATTGAAATTAAACCCTTCATGTAATTAATTTCAAGTAAATAAATTAAAAGTATAAATGCTCTCAGAATTTGATGCAGAATTGAAATTTTTTAGCGAATATATATTTAAAACGATAGTCGCATTATGATTCAATTGAATTCTGGTAAAAAATATCAATCTTTATTTGTTTTCTAAAAATCAATATTCTTGATCGAAATCAATTTAATTTGAATTATTACGCAAAACCCCAAACTTTAGATATTATAATTAAAAATTCTTTATTCTTAAAATATTTCTGAATTAGGTAAAAACAACTGCATTTGAAATCAATCGTTTTCCATTAAATGCTGTCTACTCTTTTTCTATCCCTAGAAAGTGTTTTAGAACACATAATTGGAAAAATATATTGAAAGTTATCCTTTCAGTGTTGGTTCTTCGCTCATGAATGGAAATTACAATTTAAAACCAGTAATCCAGAAACAATTATCTATCTAATGTATCACTCCTTGCTCTAGTGACCCATTTTAAAGTAATTAGAAGTCCTAGGTCTTCTAAAACTTGCAGTGAGCCAGATATAACAGATTAAGCTTAAGGCTTCTTTAATTAAGGCTAGATGAAAATAACATTTAACTAAAGTTAAAGTAGAAAATTTCCAGAAGAAAAAATGTCTTCGTTTTAGAAACACAATGAAAGAAAGGAAGGAAGACTTAAAATGCTATAAGCATTCAAAGAATCTCCGTAACATGCATGAAACAATCCAAATAAAAACTTTAAATGTATTTCATTAGAAAAATTATCCATTTTATTGCCAATTTTACATTGAGTGGGTAGGACATTTCCATCATTTTGACCGTCTAATGTAGAGAAGAATTATATTTTTAAGGTCTAATTGTTTTTAATAGAAAATGTAGCATAGTAAAAGCATGCCAAATTATTATAAAGCTTGTGATTATTGTTTAATTAATACTTTTATAATTCATTACTGAATGAAATTCATATTTACTATGAAAAAAAACATAATATATATTTTTTTATTTATACTTTTAAGTTTACTGAAAATATCACTCATGAAGTAGCTAATAAGGTTTGAAATAAAGCATCTGAACATTTTTTTATTATATAAATTTTCTATCACAATTATCTAGTACTTAAAATTTTTTGTCTTTAAATACACTAAGCGTCTACATATTTAAGTATTGGCTAATGTTAAATTCAAAACGATTTACCTTACAATTTCAAAATATACTCAAAAAATAATACTCAACCTAGCGATTTTACATAGAGAATTATACTATAAAATTATATAAAAATACTAGATAAATGTTACATATGCATTAGATATCAATACTAATGTAGCAAAGTTCATCTAATTCAAAACCTCCTGTGCACTTCAAGTGCTTTAGTAATAACAAGGCTGAGTGACTATGTGTGTACTTTTTGTAACTTATCACATTTTTCACAGATTATTTGACTTAAAACTATCAATATGGATTCAAACATACACTGGTCTACATAAAGTGAGATATAGCTTATTTTTCTAAGCTCACCATTAAAAAATAGCAGTAACATTAAAATTCACAATATATATGCATGATAATAAAGAATTTTAAGAAAATGTAGGCAAAAACTACTTTTTTTTAAGAAATGTATACTTATATAGGATAGGTAGAAAATGTGAAAAAAAAATATAACCTTCGCAAATAGTTATAAGGGCAAGACTTTTGTATGAATGTCCATCTTCAATTATTTTTGCCACTCTCGTTGATAAAATCTATCTACTGCTAAGTTATTTTATTGCCATTAAAAATTCATACCTGCAAAAAATTTCAAATCTCGATTAAATCAAATACTGACTGAAACGTAGATACCATAAAGCCATCTTTATGAAAATTAATAAAATGTGTACTTGTTAATAACACCATTTTTTTTTACTAAAGACAAGCAAATAGAAGTGCTAGTTGATTAGATATAGCATAAAAGTAGAAATTATTGGTAATTTCGAGATAACTTTGTTTCATGTTATTTAATTTTGCATTATACATTTGACATTTAATTTGCATTATACATTTGATATTTTGCATTTGACATTTAATTTTGCATTTTATATTCCTAATAGGAGTCCTTTTGACAGCAATGTTTTATATCAATAATTTCATGATAATGCACCAAAAAATATTTCCGAACAAATTGATCTCAACAGTTTTCGAAGAAACGTTTTATCCATTCCAGAATATGGAATTTCGCTAACCTAATTCAAACCTAAATGTAGCTATTTTTTTCTCACAATCAAATGTTCGTTTTATCTATAAATCAAGAGGGTGATTTCGATACCTTCAAAATAAGTCTACCATTTTCCAAAAACTCTGATGATCAGTCACTATCTCTTACAGAAATCTATTAGAAAGAATTGGACGCTTCTGATCAGCTAGGCGCCTGTCGAAACTTGCTGAAGCACCTTAATGCCTTCTTCCGAGTATTAATACGATAAATATTAATACGATAAACGCTATTATACTTTATAATTCGTTCGTGAACACAACCTAATTAGGAAGCAATCTACTATTCGATTGATATCAGAGGAAATGGTGTGCGCTGGAAAGGAAACTTGTCTCATCGGTGATAAGATAAGTTTGACTTTTAAATTTAGTATGGATGATGTAGATGTCTCCTGATGTTTATTCATTAGAAAACAATTGTTTACGCTTCAGTGAGTAAAATGGAATTATTTAAGAATGAGATATTTTAATTTTTCCTTCCAAAGATATGGCGGATTTTTTTTTCTACAGATACCATCGCACGATAGAAAATTCAAAAGGTGATGATGAATATTAAAATTAATACAATTAGATGATTTTTGTAGATAGTAGTAGATGATTTTAAGGAAGTAGTAGATGATAGTAGATGATTTTAAGAAAGTAGTAGATGATAGAAGATGATTTTAAGGAAATAGTAGATGATAGTACATGATTTTTAGAAAGTAGTAGATGATTGTACATGATTTTAATGTATTTTTAAATAAAAAATCGCTCTAAACATTTAACACAACAAATCTACCATATAATTAAATTAATAACTGACTTCGATATAGAGGAATAACCCTAAATGTTAAATTTATCTTTTAATTATAGTTTGAGCTAGATTATTAACAACTGCTTTTTTAGGAATTTTCTTATGAGATTTTTTATATAAATAAAGCATCTGTTACTTTGTAAACATTTAATAAATCTACTATAACTATAATAGTTTGACTGATTGAATTCCAAGTCTACAGCTAAGTTTCTTTTTCCCGAATTCACATTCACAATATTTATTTTTTCTAATTTTATTAAAACAATAATGTTTCTGCATGCGAAGTTAAATCAGAATCAACAAATGAATGCGAGAAAAAAATTTTTAAAAAAATTATGACAAAACTTTTTTTCTTAAAAATGGAGCGTACAGAAATAAATAATTGTAATCGCCAAAAAAACTGAAGCCCGAGATTTTGAATATTCTTCATATTTCGGACTTACTTGAAACCATAAAGTAAATTTCTGTCAGTTTGTCGGTAAAAATGGCAGCTTAAAATTGATTTGGATTAAATGGGCGAATTGTGGTAAATGTTCATTAAACAAAATTGTAGATGAATGAAAAATTTCCTACGAAATCCATTCAGAGAAAATCTGAATGTTTAATTGTTCAAGCACAAACGAGGACGAAAAATAAAAAAAAATTATATAGATAAAATTTTCTTAACAGATTTATCATCTACGACGCAAATCCATATAAAATTTTGAATCAAATATTTTAAGGGACTGGCCATCTGTGTGTTTTTATTTTTAAATATATATAAGAGCGATAATTTTAAAAAAAATGTTACAAATTGGGGAAATGAAAACAGATATAAGAAATGAAAGAATTTCAGCATTAAAATGCATAGATTTTTATAAAATGTCGAACCAAATTTGCAAAATTTAAACAACTATCATCTATGCTTTTCAATACATATAAGGACAATCGGAAAATAACGCAATAATTTAAATTAAATGATGGAATTTTAGTATATGGTCTTGTAAGTAAAATAGCAGTTCTTCATCAGTTTTTGATTCAAATTGTACAGAAAAAAGACTGTCATATTATATAGATTCGATTTTCTAATAATGTATAGTAACTTCATGTAAATAAAAATCGCCTAATTAATAACAGGTTACATTCAATAGAAATACTAGATACCTGCATACAACCTATTATTCTTGACAACGGATCACAAGGAGTATGCGATTAATACACAAGAACAGGTTTCCTTTCCGGTATACAAAACTTCCATGCTTAAAAATAAAAAAGAAATGAACACTATTTACGCCCATGGCCTTGCCCAGGCTCTGTCATTTTAAGCGAAGGGTGGAAATAACACCTTCACTAAATAGAATTTGAGAAAGTTTGGGGGATATCATTTCCACCAGATTTCATCTTAATGTTTACTGCGAAATTATCAAAAGTTGAAGATATTTCTGAGGACAAACAATTCGTTATCTCTTGTTATCGTTTGTTCGAATTTTTTTTATTGTTTTATGTTGAGAGCTTGAAATTTAACCATAACATATATAGTAAATGAATTGTTAGCAAAGGAATCTTAGAAAGTATATTTACTGACATCAAACACAAGAATTCCTATAGTGAGAACATAATTATTAGTATCTTATTAAATGTCAATGCATGACATAAAATAAAGTAATATATTCGATTTTTTTTTTTTTTTTTTTTTTTGGGAAACCGAAAAATAGTTCAAAGGTGTTTAGAATTTTTTTCAAAAAGTTTGAAGATTTATTAATTTCGTAATTAAGGCAGCAGTAATATCTTGTATTTATCATTCGTATAAGAAAAGAAGATTAGAAATATAAAATTATGCTTTATTTAATTACCAAGACTATTTTTTACTATATTCATATAATCATGTATTATCATAATTCTGTTTTTTATATTATAGCATGTGGACAGAACTAAACGTTTCTTAAATTCATAGAAAAGCGTTTCACATTTCATATAATACACCTTTAAAAATATCCTTAACAGTTTTCAATTTATTAATATATACATATTTCTTGTTCAGTACTTAGCCACTTATAAATTCTTATTAAGAATATTATCCATTTCTGTAGATTTTATCCAATAATCCATTAATTCGTTTACTAAGATTACTTAATAAATCTACTCGAAATTTTCTTGCAAAACACAATATTTATTATTATTAATTTTTTTTTACACTTTGCAAAATCTTTCAACTTATTTTACAACAGACTTTTTACATGAATAATAAAATATTCGTGTTCAGTTGTCAAATTCTCAAATATGAACGTTTGTATGATTAGCAATTTCTAATGCTTGAAAGTAGTAATGCTGAAATAAGAGCGTGCTTCAATCACTTTTCAATTATCGAAACACTTAAAAATTGAATGATGTTGTCTAGGAACTTCTAAAATTGTAAACGGAGCTTAAAATTTTTATTAATATTATTGAACATTCCTTCAATATTCTAATCTCGACGACTGTAATTAGTGTTCAGTTCGAAATCCATATTATATTAATCTCAATAAATAAGATTATTTTGAGAATCGTTCAGTGTTTCCAATTTCATATAAATACAGTAGTCTTAAAATCCCTTAGCAAATACATAATAAATGACATTAAAATTCTGCCATGTGTTTTTTTTAATTTTCCTTGCAAAATATTTAAGAATTTTTATTTCACATAAAAAGCAGATTTAGCAGTGTATAACTATTTGCTCTCATCAGAAACGTCAGAACTGAAATTAAAGTGGAAATATTTTATCGTTATTAATATATACAAAAAATAATTGAAAGAAGTAGAAAGTTGAAAATAAAACAAATGCAAATTGCAATAAAACAAGCTTAGAGATTTAAGTAAATGAACATAAAATATTATTGAAGTGCATTTAGTAGAGTTACAAAAAATATACAAATAATTTACAAGAGTGTTAAGAAATACTTTTTTAAATATATTTTCTAACAGTTATTCAGTTAATAGTAATTGAATTGTTCCGTTCAAAAATATTTTTTGCAATACGCTAATTTGCTTTTCTATTTCCAGAAATAAAAATAATTTATAATCATAATGATCAACAAGAATTATATTTCTAATTCCTGTTTCAACAAATTGAAAATTGAAAGTCTCATGAAATTTGTGAAAGCGTATCATCTTTTGGACTAAGCTCATCTATATATATATATATATATATATATATATATATATATATATATATATTTTATTCGAAAAATTCTAGTTAATTCTTCTTCTTATGAACAATTTGCAGTAAAAAAGTCCTTTCTCATTATGGGAAAAGTTATTTAAGAAAAGGAAAAGTTTGGGTTCATTCTTAAAAAAAAATCGTTTTATCTAGATCTTTATCAGAATAAAAGATCTAGATAAAACAATTTTTATGCTGATATACTTTTTTTCCAAAACACATTCTTGTGCAAAACATCTGTCTTAAATGCATGTGCTTTATAAAAGAAAATTTTTGGTAAACTTTTGATTATCGAATGTCTGAATTTATAGACAGATATCACATTCACATAATTCTGAAACTTTGTTTCACTGTTTGAATTCTAGAATTATAAATAAATAGTTTCTTAATTATTAATCTTTAAATTAATCTTGTAATTCATTTCAATATTTCTTGGTTTTTTTATTTAATTTTTAATCATAATATCGTTGCTGATAATTATCATTATAGCATCGCTTTTTTGAAAAATTAAATATACTTATCAATCTAATTATGTAATATTTCCTAAAATATCAACCATATAAATTTCCAAATAAACTAATATTTTTGTTGAAAGTGACACTACTTTCATATTTAATTGATAAAAAATAATATTCAGATTTCAGTGATTCTTTAATGTAAATACATTTTTAGGGATTTTGTGTATTATGAATATTTTTTTCTAAATCGGCTTAAATATTTGAAACCTAATTTTAAGCTTAACACAATTTCTGACTAGGCATGAAATGTTTAAAGCCTATTTGATATGCTTGAATTTATAGCCTACTGAAATGTGTTCATGTTACAGTGTTCAAAGATGCCTAGTATTGGATATTTAAATGCACCAAATTCACTTCTGAAATTGTACATTTATGAATTCTCTACTAAAGAACAATATAGCATGATATCCTCCTTTTTCTGCCTTTGCTCAGAGCAAATCATCTATTATATCTTTTTTTTAATCTATGTTAACAAAATTTTTTCCAGTATTATTTAGACTTTATTTCAGTGTGTTTGCCTACTTATATTTTAAAATCTAATTTTATACTTTATGCATTTGCATTTTGAATATTTTGTTTTTATTTGATCATATTTCTCCATTGTATAATCTTATTTACTCTTAGCTTCCGTTAATATGTGATTTTTTTTTGTATTTGTGCATAATCTTGTGCATTCCTTTTTTTGCATTTGTGTCTGCGTCTATTCCATTTTAATATTTTTACTAACAATTGTGTATGGATTTACGTTAGTAAACCTTGGGTTATACTTGTTTGCAAACAAGGAATTTATACCTAGAGCTTCAGAGAAATCGACTTAAATGTGTTTTGTCTTTTTTGCTTCAATTTCTTTCGGCACAATAAATAAAAAAAATGGTTTTTACAGTGTAAATCTTCTAGTTAAAGAGCCTCTAAGGATTCATTGCCTGCTTTTTTATATTTATTTCACTATATACTATCATCTCCTCAAGTTCATATCTCCACCCTATATTTAGTCCACAAGGACAACTTTCGATAACAGCGAAACTCGAACAATTCGGCTAGAGATAGCCAAACAATTTCCTCAACTCTGGTGATCCGTCAATGTCACTGCTCTACTTACTACAAGCAGACATACTGCTTCAATCAACTCAGTATCTGCTGAAGCAGTGGTTCTTTAATGCTCTCATTAAGGCATCATCATGGTAAACACTATTATAGTTTATGATTTGATCCTAGACTCAACCTAATTAGGGTCAAATCTATCAATAGATTGCCGTTTTTTGTAGTTCTGTTGTGCATCAAGTTGAAGATACATCTTGGTTGTAATTTAAATTAGGTATGAACATAATAGATGTTCATTTAATATTTATTCATTTAAAAACAATGGTAAGCTACCCGGAATGGTCACAGAAATATATAATTCCACCGATAATTTTGTTTATTTTAGTTTAGAGTTATTATATAGCTTTGTGTACTCGATGTAATATGAGCATTTGCTTCATATTATAGTTTATGAAAATGCATACTATTAAATCAAAATTCAAAATCCATATTTTGTATTGATATTTAAATTTGATATATTAAATTTATTATATATCATTATTGTAAATTGAGGAAGTAATGTATTATAAAGTTATGTTTTGATAATTCTGGGTAAGAAAATTAGGGTGAGTTACTTTTAAATGGAAGGGTATTTTTTTCACATAATGATAAAGTAATGTTAAGGTCTTTAGCCTTAATGTGTGGAATAACAAATATCATGGATGTGTATATATATCATGTTATGAGTCAAAAGCGAATAACTAAATGTAAATGATTACCGATAACTACGTGAGAATATATGAAATATTATTGGCTTAAGGCCAATTTTTAAATCATCATCCATTCACAATAAATTTGTTCATAATATATGTTGATATTGCATTTTTTTACTATTCTGTATTTAGTACAATGCATCTCAGTCGTCGTCTTTTTCTGCACCTTTTATTTTTAGGATATTTATTTGCATTTAATTCAAATTCATTGTTTAGTTTTGCTTGAAAGTTACATGGGCCATTTATATATATCCTTAGAAATCGATTAATTTGACTGCATCATTGTTCCAACTTCCCCATCCAAGAATATCCTTTCTGAAACATGATTTATTTTGCTGAATCTGAATGGGATTATGTCTACTGCAGTTAGGTTTTCAAATATCAATGTTATTTTGCGTCTAGGAGGGAGTAAATAAAAGAAATTGCAATACGTTTTTATTTCTTTAAGTATAAAACTTATCAGCAATATGTTAATATGTAAGGTGTCTTATAAAATTCATTTATCCCATATTAACATGAGAATGTTGACAACAATTACTATAAACTAGTTGTTTTGGTATGTTAAAATAGCTGTAAGCTGTACGATGAGAACAATTACAGCGCCATATGGTAAAAAACAAAGGAGCATACATTCCTATTTCTAAAATGGTACATGATATAGGAAAAAATCTCAACTATAAAATTGTACAGCGCCTTCAATATTGTACGAAAACACATGTTGAACTTAGTGGTATTGTAACTCGTGTATTTATATGATGATCAATCAAGTCATTTTAAATCCTTTAAATTTAAAACGCATCTCGTATAGACGAAAAAAAAAATATATATACCTATAGTAAAATAGTTTGATGAGTTCATCGAGACAGAGTACAATGTTTAAAAGAAATAGAATAAAAATTAATGGATATAGACCAAACAAACCAGTTTGAAAAATATAAGTTATACCGTAATAAGGATACAAGAAAAAGTTTCATGAAGATATTAGTAAACTTTGCAGAATTATTTGTGATTAAAATTATGAAACTTCAGTGATTTAAAAAAAGGACGATATAAAAGGTAGGACGATATAAATTCTTCGATTTAAGCAAAGGTGAAGCGAAATTTAAATGAAGTAAGTAAACAAAAACGTTTTAAAACAACTGAAAAATGCAATCAGGGGAAGGGACTGAGATTACATGATTAATTACATGAGGGACTTGATTTAATCTTTTAGAACGAACACTTTTCCCATTTACTGAAAATTTATAATTCATAATATCCCAGCCAAATATGCAAACTAAAGACCAGAAACACTATAGCCACAATAAATTCTATACTATATATTCCCCTAGCTATACGAAATGCCATTTTGAATGTAAAAGGCAGAAAAGGATTTTACAGATCACCGTGTATATTGCTGAATACAATACCTTACAACTCCTTAAAAAATTATGAAGTATACACATTCAGATTGTAAAAGAAAAAAATAAAGGAAATAAATGAAAAAAATAGGAATTTAGGAAGATTATAAAAAGTCAGTCTATCTATATTTTCACAGATTATTATTCTTTAGCATGGTGTTAACCTGAAAATGAAATTAAGAAAATTAATGAAGAAAGAAAGTGAAACAGTCTTTTTTACAGAATTCTATCTAAAGTAATGAGAGCTGTGAAGAAAACCTCCAGAAAATGAGTATAGAGACGAAAAAAACTGAAAATGCTTCTCATGACATATATTTAAATTTTCTTCTTGAAACCGCAAAGCTATTACGCCTTAAAAGAGGAAGTGAAAGTAAAGGTAAGACATTTTACAGCCTCCTTCTTTCAAAAAGCTGCTTTTCCATTTCATTATTTCTCCTATGCTATGTTTGATAATATTCTTGTACAAAGGCTCAAAGAGAAATGACAAAAAATATTAATAGCAAACTTGGAATTAAATCTGAAAAGGAAGTTTCTTTCTATACATAAAATTATGGTAAGGGAAATTTTAAACATTACTATGCTTTCGTAATTCATATAACCATGCAAAAAAACAGCCATTCATTATTTTAATTTACAATTCAAATACTATTTATGTTTGAATTGCCGGAAATAATTTTTACACGTTATTTAGGAAATGTTTTTGATTCTGGGAAAGTAATTCATTTTTCACATTGTGAAAATTAACGTACGAGTCATTACATGTTGTTTAACTATTTAAGTGTTTTATTTTTTTATTAAGCAAAATTTTTAATATGATTGAAAATTATTTGTAAAGAAAAAATATGGAAATTTTAATTTTATGAATTTTTATATATACATGTATGAAAGCTCGTAGATACAGTAAAGGAATTACATAAGTTTTAAAAGACTGATTTGACATCTGAAAGCCACAAAATATTTGAATTACTTATTAAGAAATTTATTTAGATGTAGTTTTAGACTTTTCAGTGGATTTAAGTTTTGATTGGTCAACCTTTAAATAAATCCTAAGTTATAATTTCACCACTTTCAGGGATTCTCAATGGATAACTGGAAGGAAAATGTAATATTTTGCAGAGAAGTTTGACCTATTGAATATTTCAAGAACATTGTTGAACAAAAATCCGATACATATAATAACGAAAAGATTTATTGCGAAATATACTCAATTATTATTAATTATTTATTATATAGAGAGGAGAAAATTTTATTAAGAAATAAATTTAAAACATTAAAAAAATTAATTTTAAAATGTCAGGAATATTACAAATACATGATAGAATTGTAGATATTGAATTAAAAATGATTTTTTTTAGTTTTAAATATTTTTTTAATTTAAAAATCAAAATAATGCACTTAAATTCTATAAAATACTGAACCCCAACTACACAATGAGTAATACATACAAATGTAGTATTTTCATAAGCAAATGCTATATCTTATATTTGAGCTATTTTTTTTGTCATCCATGCTTTGTAAATTTAAAAACATTTACTTTGGCATAATTGCGAGTTAATATAAATTTTCAACTTGATGCAATAAAATGTTTACTTAGAAATTATTTTCTTAAATGAGACTTCATTTGATTCTTATAACATCATGAAACACAAATGCTTACGAAAAATAAATAGTAATGATTTTTCCTGCAGTAAATTATTATCAATATAAATTTTTGAAGTAAATTATTTTCAATTTCTTGAAAGTAAACAAATTCCCCAATAAAATGTATCACTAAGTATCAAAATGAATCAAAATCTGCCATTTGATGCATTTGCTTCTTCTTAAAAAACTCTTTTCATTTTTTAAATAAAAGTAGAATGTTTCAAGGCATTTTATACATTGCTAATTACTGACTGCTGATTTTTTTAATTCCTATATTTATACTTCATTTGAATTACTTTTTTGTTTCAAGGAAAACCAAATTAAAGTTATTTGGGAAGTACAAATGTTGATAAAACTCTTAGTTGAAAATTTTAAGCATCAGTTTGCTTTTAGTAAATTCCTTGTAATTCAGAATGGCTTATACCATTCACAGAATTAACTCTTTCACAACTGTCCTGATCTAATCGGCCTTGAAAGTTTTATTCTAGCAAGTCGGTTCCTGTTTGAAACGGGGGATGTAGGATGTAAAACGGGTTATCATTAAGTGCACCCTGGCACCCCTAGCTTTAAACAAAAATTGGCATCTCGATATAGAATTTGTGCAGATGGTTACGCCAGCTCATTAGTAAAAGTGTTACGGCATATTAGAAGAATTGCAATCGTTGAATGAATTTCAGTCTTCTTTTTTTTGAAAATTGGGTTATTTTAGTAAAGTTAGTGAAAATAAGAAAGGTTGCTTGCATTATTTTAATGCCCTTTCAATATGATAGATATTTATTCCTTGGTAAATAATAGTTAGTCAATTACAGTTTTTCCGATAATAAATAGAACTTTATACTATTAATAGGAATATTCTATTATATAATAGTATAAAATATTTCCAAATACTATAAATATAAATTAATAGTATATATAATTTTTGCATCTCACTTATATAACTCATTTTCTGTTATTTTGACAATAAATTTTAATGTATTGAGAATATATAGTATTAGTTTTCTAAGCAACTTTTATGTGATATTTTATTGGCTTAAAAAGATCGTTATTCATTGATACCATATATTTATTTCTTTATCAATATGCTGTTGCATAGTAATTTCGAAAATTCTTGTGAATAAATGTTAAAGTGTCAAAGTTGCAAAGTAAAGGAAAAAAGTAGAAATGATATTAAACATTTATAACATTTTTAGAATATATACGCATTTGTATTAAAACATCTATAAAGTATGTTTCTTATATTAAAATTCTAAAGCTATATGCATTATCAATACGTATTAAAATTGTAGAAATTTATTTAATTTAACCACTCTTCCTATTACAATTCATTTCAAGCATATTTAGGTGTGGATTTCACAATTCCGAACATCATTTTGAAGACGAAGGACGCACTCATTATCAACTCATATATTTATCGTTTTAATTAAACCATAATAAACTTTAAGAATTATTAAATTTATAGAGACACAAATTCTACATATACTAATTTCATTAACTGCGTTGAAGAATAAAACTATATTTCAATTTATTACAACATTGCAAATATCTGTAAAATTTAAAAAAAATCATTAACGTATATCTTAAATAATCTAATTTAGTTTCAATGTCATTCCTGTATTTATGTTTGAAAAATTAGATGAAAAGCCGCCATCGAATTATAAACTGCATATTTGATGTTTTTAAAATTAATAATGTTTTTTTATAACTATTCCTCCATTTAAAATGATGAAATTATTGTTCCTTAAAAATTCTTGGTCAGCGATATACATTCATAATTGATGCATCTTTCGGATAAATAATGACATGTATTCACCTAACAGATATAAAAAAAACAGGAAACTAAAGCCATCAACTGCATACTTTTATGACAGTGGTCCCATCGAGCTTTCATAAAATAAAGAAGTTTGGATTTTTTTAAATACTTAGCTTGATGTTAAGATTCTATCACATTTTTCAATGTCACAAAGTTTCTTTGGAGGGATTTTTTTTTTTTTTTTGTGAAAGCTCTCCACCTATCTATCAGTACTTACATTGAAAAATGCCTCTTCTTTTTTTCCGAACATGCTGCCAGAAATATTAAGTATCAGGTTGTTGTGACAATAATGAGATTCATTTACTTGAAGATTTAGTGCCTTAGAACTGAGTAAATATTTAAGATATTAAATATTCTAGTAGTCTGTTGACAATACGGTTTGAAACATTTTTTTTACATTTATATTACAAGAAAAGTTTAGCATACTTTACTATAAAAGCCATTTCTATTGAATGCTTTTTTTTATAAATTTTATTCAAGTAACTATAAACTATGATGTACATATTATATCAGATAGATATGTATTAAATGGAAAATATATAAAGCAGAATTTAAGTTAAATTTGAATTATATATATTTTTTGAAGATGGATTTATTCATTTAAGAATACATCATAAATTCAACTGGCACTATGTTATTGAAATTTAAAAGGAATTACCTTTTTTTGATTAATGAAATACAAGATATAAATAGTGGGGTTAAAAAATGAAATTCTTCTACCTATACTTTAAGAAAATAGCAATTATTTAGTATCTTTAGCCAGTTTATGTATGTTAAAAAGTACAGAATTACATATGCATGTTGGGCATTTTGAAAAATATATTTGTAATGATTTTTTATATCTGCACATTTAATAAATATAATATGTAAATAGTAACTAAAAATGTATTAGTCCTGGAAAGTTTTCAGAAATCTACACAAATCTATCATATTTAAATATTATGATTTTATTTATTTTTAATCAATATAGCAAATGAAATCGAAACATTTATATGCCTCTGAAAAATATTTGTACTGACATTTTGTCGATTTCCATATTTGACTTCTTGCACTTGAATTATAAATGTACCTCATTATCACTCATTCATTTACTTCTTCCGTTATAGGATAGAATGTTAGCAGCAAGATCTTCGATAAACATCAATTTAATTCCAGTTCGAAACACGAATTGAAGTTTAACATGAAAACCTGAAATAGCAATGGATCACATAACATACAAATGATTCCAATGGCATAGACACACCAATTTGTTTTAACTTCCACTTGATCTATAACATCCCTTTTTCAGTTTATGTAGAAAGCAGCTTTCCTTTTATTTCTTAAAATTCAGCACCTTTTTATAAACTTTTACTATTCATATTTGTAAAAATGTTTTTCTTTTTTAAAGCAAAACTTTTACAGATTGTTTGGATTTCATTCGTTATTATCATTTTTTTCCTGTAATAAATATTTATTCGAAATGATAAAATTAAAGGGATACTGATTCTCTCTAAACAATATTCTACTTTGAACAAAAAGCAACCATTTTTTTTTAAATTGGGATGAACAATGGGAGGTTAGGAAGAATGGGAAACAACGGTAGAAGAAAGAAACGAGACAATATGCAACTTCAAAGGGGAAAGAAACAAGAATATACAAACACAAATAAATACAAAAATACAAAATTGTTCCTATTCAAACGAAGATACTCAGAAAGAAGAGTTAAACAATGGAGAAACTGATGATGAATGGTCAACATGAGATTATAAAAATATTAGGATAAATAAAAAAATAATATGTATAAATCCAATATACATGCAAGCATAAACACAAAAATTACATTCGAAATAATGCGAAGAAAATTCCGTTAGAAATTAAGTACATAAAATATAAATAATTAATATTTAAAAGTAACTGACGAATATTGTTGATAATTCTGCAGTTTTTTAAAACGTTTTTAATGATTAGTAATAGTGTGTTTTTGTTTGTATTGGACAGATTTCAAAAACGCATTATGATCGAAAGTTGAAAAATAAATATTTCGCATTTAATTTTGCAACGTCATTATTTTTATAGTAAGAAATTATTCAAGTAAGTCATTTTTTTTTGCACCTTGTCTTGTTTAGTATGGAGGGCAGTAAAGGTATGCATAAAGATATATAGAGACTGACTCGCCTTGAACAATGGTAATAATTTCACTTCAAAAATATGCTCCCAGCATCATTAAGCAAATATTATTTAATACCTTTTTAAGTATTTCTTAGATAAGTCTGAACAAAGCAGAGCATTTTGTGGTATTTTGCAGGATAGATTATAAATGATTAGATATTCTGGAAATAGAAATTTGAAGAAATATTTTCTGTCAGATACTTATTACTATTCAGAAACACTTTTCCATTCATACCCTGCTATTATCTTCTGTGTTATTTTAAATATGCAATTCAAACAAAATTATGAGAAAATGACAAATGAATTATGAAAAAATTATGACAAAATTATGAAATTTTGAGAAAGATAAAAGTATTTCTTTGAAGAAAATCTGCAAAATTATGAATATTTCTACTGACATTTTGCTCATATCCACATTTGCCTTATATGAGCAGATTATTTAGACGTAATTTTGTGTTCATTATTCTTCTAGAGTATGGCAAATCGTTCTATACTACGTTCTGAGGTCTTTATAATAATATAACATAAAATTAAAGATAAAAATACTTTATAATGATTTTCATGTACGTTTCATAGTAAATTCAAAGTATTCTCAACTTTTCCGAAAGAGGATAACGCCATTAAGTCTATCCATGCCTATCATTTTAATGAATTTTATCTAAAATCAATTAACTGCTTCTTACAAATAAAAAGAAATCTATACAAACTAAATTCTTTCAGGAATGCTAAACTCTACTTTTTGAAATGGGATATACCATTAAAGATGTAGATTTAGCTTTTTTTTTCATCATTCAAAAAAAGGGTCTTTAAAAATTATTGTTAAATAGTTTCTAGCATTTTAGCATGTTGAGCAATATAGTTCTTATTCCTTTCTTGAATCAATTTTCATAAAAAAGCAATATCTTGTGGTTATTTTTACTGCAGAACATTGTTTGTTTTGTTCTTTTTGGCTGGTAATATTTCTGTATCTGGAATTAATGATATGTATTGAAATATTTATCAGAGAAGCAATTGCTCTTTCTACAATTTTCTTTCTTTGGAAGGATATTTTTAAAATTATTTTGGAACCGAAGAAGCAAAAACGGTATTCGAATTTAGTATAAATTAAATAAAATTTCTTATATCAGTATTTGCAATAAATGAAGCAAATACAGTCAAAAGTTTATATTATGACTGAAATAATGATGTTTCTACATTCATTTTATACATTCCAGTTATTTGTTAAAATTTATTTCTTGACTCATTTTTATATGCGTTTACAAGGATTAAATTTTTATGGAAAATACATCTCATATTTAACTTTATCAATTGTATAGAATTATATCTCAGATTGAAACAACTCGAGTCCACTAAAATTAGCCTAGTTAATTAGGCACAAATATATCTAAATTAAGCGATTCTTTTAATTTTTACGAATATTTCAAAACGCTTATCCTAAAGTAAATGTAGTTTATCCTTAAGAAGAAAAAATTAACCCTAAAGTAAATGTAGAAATAAATTAAGAAAATAATATTTAAATCAGGGCAAAGCTGATACAATTTTGCTTTTAATCCCTATAGCTTATTAAAATTGTTTAACTTCTAAATTTTAAAAAAATTAAGATTTTAGGAAACAATTAATGGGATAAAATATTTTAGCATTCTCACATACAAATACTCTGAATTTAGGCAATTTTAGAGAAATAAATTTCTTCACACGTTTCTTTGAAAGAAGGGCTCGTAAAATAGCACAATGAAATTTTTGTTCAGTTTGCACACAATTAACACGCTTTTTCCTACGTTAAGGACAATATTAATTAAACAGTGTGGAAACGCGTTTTAATTTATTCATAATTTTATGCAGAAATATTTAACTCAATCATCTATTTAAATTATTCTTTGGCATGTATCTTTTTAAATGAAAAATCCCACATGAATAAATTTTTTAATAGTTTTACCTTAAGGTTTTATTCCGATCAAATAGTTTTCATTTTGATGTAGTTATTTTAATTATAAAGTTATATTTTTAGTCAGAAAAAAATGTGTAAATAAGTGATTTTGATTAGACTATTTTTATCATATGTGTTTAAGCATTTTCGAAGAAATGTTGAAACGCACATGAAAATAAGAGAACATAAATCAATTCTAAGAATTAAAATATATGTATTCTACCTTCTTCAACTTAACTCAAATTTCTTTTATCCTTTCTAGTTCTAAACAATATTATATTTATTTAATTAATATATTTTTATACTTTTAGAATATACAACTTCTTATATATCATTACCAGCAGAAACATTTATATTGGATATTATTTGATAATTATATATTTTTAGATTTCTTAAATTTACTTCTTAGAGAGTTTCATTGGGGCATGCCAGCCTAAATCTTTATAAGAAATGTATAGCATAATATGTTTGTTAAAAATAACTGATTTAAAAAATACCAGTGTAAGATAGGAGTTTTTGGTGGACAAAGTAAAATTCTTGAGGAATTATATTTTCTGTTGCATTAATCAAAGAACGAAATTTTGAAAAAAAATATTGAATATAAATTTTTATACAGTTGCCATGTCCTCTTAAACATATTCAGTAACATCAAATGTCATTCACACATTTCTAGACTATAACTGACAAAATTCTAAAACTTTGAATATCATTAGCTCAGACAATTTGATTAGCCGCCTTAAGAAAGTCCCTCCAATCAATACAGCGGTTTTCTGGAGGCTGTCAGTTACTGGTATAAATCATGACATTCAAAACATAATAATTGATATTAAATAATTGATAATACTTAACTTTTTGCCACAAAATGAAATTAATTTAATTTGTATAAAACTTTATTGTATCAAACATATTTTGAAATGCGATATTCAGACAGGTTGTACTGTATAAAACTATGGATTTCATAATTTTTAACAATACATTTAGAACCACAGTCTATATATAATAGACATATTTATATAATTCATAGTACTTTTATCAAATGGGTAAATATCTATAAGGATCTAAATATTTCTACATTCAGTTACCTGCCTTAGACTGATGGCTGCGTGTAGAAATACTGATAGACCGGGTTTTATCTACTTTACAACAAATACAACTTACAATTTGAACAGGAAATACTGTGATTTTTATTTTTTTCTAGGTTTTTTAATCGTTTCGTTTAAAAAAATAAACTTTATTTCCATCCATTCAAAGAGAAATACAATTTTCAGGTTATAAAGATGAGGATGCAAATAGTGCATCCTCATTTTGGTGTTAGAGATAGATCCTCAATAGACCAATGGTGATCCTCCAAGACCATGTGTTAGAGATAGATACACACATTACGGATAATTTGGTGTTAGAGATAGATCCTTCGTATTGTGTTCTAGAAATTCTCTATTTAACCATGAATAGATTTGATACTCTTTATATAATTTATATAGTAATTACTTGATTGCAGTTATTTATAATTGCTTAGTTATATCTTAAAGAACATGTCTTTTAATTTTTATTTTCATATCAATCAATACTTTATACTTACGTGAAATAAAGGCAAAATATTATTAAAAAATTTTTGAGGAGGATAGATTAATCTTCGCATCTTTACTAAGATTTTAATTTAATATATAAAAATCATTTTCATGTATTAAATTTTAATTTATTTCAATCACTTAAATCCCATTCACGCGACCTATTTTAAAGCAATTACAGATTCTAAAACTCCTCAAATAAGAGAGTACCAGATGCAGCAGATTAAGTTTAAGGACTTTATAAGTACGACTAGACGAAAATTATCGATAAACCAGAAGTTAAATTCAAAATTTTCAGCAAAAAATACTTTTTTTTCTTCTTAATTGCAATTAGAGAAGGAATAGAGACTTAAAATACAACAAAAATTCACGTGATGTGCAAAAAAAAAAAAGAAATTGAAAATGCAACTATTGAAAGTTTGTTTTTTCGAAACTGTTTCGAAATTTTTATATTTATATTTGTCTCTTTTAGCTCACATTATATATATATATATATATATATATATATATATATATATATATATATTATTTTTTGCACATATTACTCTTATTTTATTTAGTGTGGTAACCAGGTTAATTACTTACGCCATCACATTTTTATTTTTATAAATGGCAACGTTGTTGAAAAAAAAGAATTAGATATCCGTGTCAGGCACTGTGTTGCAGGCATAGTTTTCTGTATATTTGTTCATGCGCCGTCCTCCTCTTGAATGTCAAAAACTTTTTGTGTGTGCAAGAATTCTTGTCTTCAGCCCAAAGGTACTAATATAATTCATTAGTCATTTCACTATGTATTTGATATATGAAAATTAATTTTAACATTACAAACTTATTAATTTAAGGAAATCAATATGACAAAGGAGGTCAATGTCTTACTCATTCATACTGAATATTTTAAATTATATAGGCATATGATATTCCAAAAAAAAATCAAAGTTTTGAAATTCAGATTCAAAAGCTTTTTTTTTAATTATAAGAAATCATAATGAAAAATGTTCACAAAAACAAATATTTAGATATTTTATAAGACAAATATTAAACATTTCATAATATATTTTAATTTTCAAAGAATAAAGAGAGTATTTTTCTTGACAGATATTCATTCTTCATTTCGCTATGATTTAATTTTATTTTAAATTAATTTTTTTCTATCTTTTGTTTATGTTAAGTTATACTTGTCATAAAAATTTATATAATCCTTGTTTATATATATATATATTAAACTTTTGCTTATAAAAATCTACTAATATAAAATTCGATTAAAAAGAAAATCAGTTCTTCTCTTGATAGCATTTACCCTTTTATAATAGAGAAGGATAGATTTGTATACTTCTGAGATTATTGAAATTATTTCCAACACTCTCGTAACTTGTCATCATCGATTAACTGTAATAGAAGGAAACAAGCTCTCCAGATTTACTGTATTTCTGCATAAACTAATCGAGCCCTTTACTGTACTCCACAGCATGGTTGGTAAATGTTGTTAATATATACTTATAATAAATCTCAATGTGCTTGTGTGTCTGTGTCTGTGTGTGCGTGTGTGTGTGTGTGCGTGTGTGTTTGTAGTTTCTGTAATAGTAATTTAATAATGAAGATCAAATCAAGGCCATTACCAAAAACTGCAAAACAAAAAAAAAAAAGATAAAAATGCATAAACGTGTGTGTCTGTCAAACTGAATATACCAGATAGATGATTCAGATCTTGACAGCAAATAATTGACTCGCTACTTTAATATGCACAAGTAATTGTCTCGTTACTTCAATACACCCAAATAATTGTTTCTATGCTTCAATATTCACAAATAATTAGCTCAATCGAAAATTGGTTTTATTTTACTTAATATGATTGATTTCTTTTTATCAAATGTGTATTTGTTCAAGTTCATATATTACTTTAAAAGGAAAAAAGTACTTATGACATAGTTTTCTTTTATAAATTCTTACAGCGCTGTTTTATAAATAAATGGATATTTATAGTTTGGAATTTTTCATTTATTAGAGAAAGAAAACATTCCTTTAGGCTCTAACATTTGAATCAAATACATAGAACTTCACGAAAATGGCAAATTGAATTCAGAAATAATCTTCCTCTTAACATAAAAAAAGGAAAGTGTTATATTCTAAACGGTATCAATCTTCTATATTTTTAAAAAGAGAGAGCAAATGTGAATTATACTGAAATTATTTATTGTAAACATTGCGCCATTTATTTTATAAATTTAATTTTATCCGAAAAAAATCTAAAGTTTAATCTCGAAATGATATTTATTTCAAATAACAATTTTATACAGATGACATTTTTCTTAATGTTGAGATAACTCCACCATAAATTGTCAGTTATTTAGAAATTCTTCAGTTCAAAGTAAATTTCTTTTCAAATCCACTTTTGAAATCTCATTTCTTTCATTTTTTTCTTTAAACCAATAAAGATAGAATGCACACAAACAAAATATAAATCTATAAATGGCTGAAATAACAATCAATTTTTCAGAAAAAAAGAAAAGAGATTGTGTTTTGTTTTTATTTAAATTTTATAGCATTTCAGATATGATATGATGTAACGTATAGATGCGAATATTTTACTTCATTTTGATGTCTATTTTACATTTTGTGCGTTATTCATTTGTTTTCTATAAAAGTATCATTACCAGAAATTGCATTTTAGAAGAAAAGAATTTTTTACTGACTTTGATAGATTATAATTTGAGTTTTCAAATAATCGATATAATTCGTATAAAATGAGAATAACTTCCAATAAAAAAGTAAAAAATTTAAAAATGTTGATTTAAGAAAGACAAATTATATATGGGAATTTCAAACACCTTTATTGTAATAAGTACCAAAACGTAACGTGTGATTTGACTGCATATATGAATTTCTTATTGAAAATAAAAAATAAATATGCGTACATTAGAAATGTTTCTTTTTCCATTTTTCTGACAATTTTAAAGGAACATTTCTCTAGTGAAATGGCTCATCTGATACTACTGATAGATTTACGATTCCTAGAAATAATAGCCCAAGAGCTCCTAAGAAAAATTTAAACTGGCATTTTAGACCAAGAAATGAAGAAAAAATTTTGACACTGCTTTGTACAAGCTATTCAAATAATGAATCGAAATTCTGATTGACCATATGGAGTCTGATCCTTATTGTGTGTTATGGTCCAAAGCAAAGAATTTTAGTTCCTATGATATTTAAAGAATCCAAAATTCAACATTTTATCGAACATAAAAATACAATTCCAATAAATTGAAAGTAATTCAAAAATATGACCATG